>WOUH02000028.1:589479-606451 GCA_009936405.2 Stevia rebaudiana | reverse complement strand
TGAACCAAAATTTAGAGTGGAATACAATGATAATATTTAATTTACATAAATATTGAGTTACAGATGGCGTACCGTCAATTTATAAATAGTCAAAGGTTGGAATTTGATCGGTAAACTGCCGGAAAACGGCCAGTTGTTATAATTATTTCCTAAATAATAAATCATCAATTTATTATTACACAAATAATAAAGTCACCACTTATTATTATTTCTCAAATATTAAATCACTAGTTCTCAATAACCGCCATTCGTGAATATGCTAATATCTAACACTTTTAGATATTATCTTTGTTGTCTTCTAAAGTGTAACTCTTTGGATCATACATTTATTAGTAACGTTCACTTTTATCAATGATCGGGCATCCAATATCCAATAGATATAGCAATTTAGTTGATTATGTACCTTTGTTCTTCAAACTTTGATGAAAGTATGGCTGGTAAACCATCATTTTGATATTGTTATTAAGAGACACCACCACAACCCACAACCACATCCACAAACACACATAATGTTAGACTTACTAGAACCCTTTTAACCAAAACAAAAGTTATTTCTATTATCAAAATGATCGAGGTTGAGTGAAAATGAAACACCAACAAATGAAATAAATAGTTGATGTGGAATGTCATGCATATGAAACGTGCCAAGTAATATTATTTATAAAAAAGACCTAAACTTAACTACACACAATCAGCAAGTGTACTACTCAAATATAACAAGCAAGTAAGACTGAGTATCGTCCAAGGACTATAGGATAGAACCAATGGCACACTCGGAATAAAATGACCATGCTACCTAATATCCGGCCCGGGGGGGGGGGGGGAGTCTTTTTAGATTAATTTATTTAAACTAAGAAATCAAGCAAACAAACACAAGCAAAGTAGGCAAACAGGTAGCAAATAGTGATATGAGAAGAAACAGTCACCTAGGATAGTATCTTGCAATTAATTGTGAAGAAATCGGATCATGGACTCAAGATTGGTGATTTGGTCTATATAGATTATGTAACTAGTGATGTAAGTAAGTAATGTGAAACTATCCTCTCTGCCTGAACCACGAAAACAAAGACACCTAGCAAGTAACCTATATTAGCATCCAATATCTATAAGGGTTGGTTTCCTCTCAGACTAACCTACCAGTATCACCTATGCAGAGAGAAGCCGTCGCTTTGAATGGAATTATGGGGCGCACAAATCCTAAACGTCTTGCATAACCAAGTTAATGCTCCAAGACCAAAATGGACACGACAATGGAGGGTTAGGTCAGACAAGGAAGAGTATTGTGTGAAGTGTGCAAACGATTACACGCATGGGGGTTTGTACATCGCGTCTACTCACTGCTTAGTAAATTAAGAATGCTTCACAAGGAGGGTTCAAAGGAAAACATACTTCTCTTGCAATACTCAACCGTTCATCGATCTCCATTCACGTTGGGGATTGTTGGAAAAATGAGAGAATTAGTAAACAATGAGTTTTCACTAAGTTACAAAAATGTGTTTGTCAACTTTGGACGTTAAATAACTATGTGTTATTTCAGTTAATATGGTTGTTTATTTCAGTTAATATGGTTGTAAAAGCTTTCCAACGAACAAAACCATGTCCAAAACATAGCCAAGATGGATGATATATTGAAGCTCAAAGATGTATATTTGAACTTGTAAGTTGCTTGCATCACTCTACTCATAGCCAAAGTGCTGCTGTTAAACAACTGCTGATGGCTAAAGTGTTGCTGATGCACTACTAAAGGTCAAAGTGGTCCTGATAGTGCTCCTGATAGCCATAGTGCTGATGATGCAGGAACCTAGAGTTGCCGATGACCAAATGTTTATCAGCAGCAAAAGAGCTGCCGATGAACAAATAGGAGTCGCCGAGAAACTGCATTAATGAGCTGAAACTGAAATTCATTTATGTTTTCGGAAATATAGTGCATTGAATACGTTCAAAGGCACTTTATTTAGATTTTTCAACTTATATGGACTATAAATTAGGGTGAGCCTTAGTAGAAAAACACATTTGCAACCCACTTGGAAAATTCTTTCAAGCTTTTCACATACACAAAAGGTATTCGAATACGATTAGGGTCTTAGACTAATCCCGGCAGTACACACTACACACTACTTCAGTTGTTGTACCCTAGGAGACAAACGGGTTCTTTTGGGATACCCAAAATCTATTTTAAGGGACCCGTATTGAACACGAATCCTTAGTAAAACCAAGCCCAAAACCATCACCACCTTCATTTTTTCTTCTTTATTCTTGTATTTTATTAATTTCAATTGTAACAAGTATTGAAATTACATTGTATGTTTCTTTCCATGGAATTGTAATCAAATAAAAACTGCTTTTATTTCATTTGTAAACAAACAATTTCTACGGAAAATTTGTCCAGAACTTAAACTCGTGATGGTGGATGGTGGTGTTGGTACGGTCCTTTATGTGGTGGTCGTAGATGTTGATGGTGAACAGTGGTGGTAACTGATCGGTGGTGTGAAGGTGGTGTCGATTGTTTGATTTGAGGGAAATCCAAATGAAGAAGAAGGGTAGATGAGGGTAGAGTCTTAATAACGTTGAATTTATTGTACAAATAGTTTTTATAAGTTTAAGAAACACTAAAATACCCTCACGTGTTTGACAGAAAATCTAACAACGTTAATAAAAACAATGAAACGTGTGAACATAATAATGTTTTATAAGAGTGTTGTAAGTAAAAACAACACCGTATAAACTTAAATGATAAAATATGTAATTTACTCTGTGAATTTAGTTACTATTACTTGTGATAACGAAGAAGAGGGAAATAACGATCAATTCATATGACAGTTGGCAGTAGTCCATAAACCTCACAAAATCCAAATAAGATAACTTCAAACCGTTTATGGTGCCCTCCTTCGATATCTCTCACTCGCTCCACACTCCACAAAGCCGGTATCTATGGCGGTGGTTATGGATGCTTTGCACCGGCCAACGACGCCGTTGATCACGTGGTCATCGCCGTCGTTCAACGCCGCACATGACCGGAATCATTATAATCTTCTGTCGAGCAGGTTCATTCCCTGTCCGATTACTACTAGTAGCAACTCTAGATTGCATCGAATCACCTCTCAATTGCCCCAACATTCCTCCAATTCAGGTACAGTTGATTTGTTACTTCAATTTGCTCTTAATTTTCACTGTTTTTAGTAGATTACGCTCATTTTGTATTCAATTTGTTTATCTCGTTGGTTCGTTATCGTCGCTCTTCAATATGTTTGTAGTATTAGATGTTAGGTCGCGTTAGATCTATAATATTATGGTGATTTGTTTGAGATCTCTTGTATGATGCAGTTCACATTTAAATTGCAAGTTAGGTTTTGGAGTTTGTGTGCTTGTTTCTCTGTGTTATGTAATACGTAGCTAGTGATTTGATTCCAATGTGGTTGGTTTGGATTCCCTTGTCATTACAATGGGATCTATCTACCACATATGAATTAGTTTATGACTTTCTGTAATTCAAAGTGCTCTGATTTGTATTTGAGAAGAATATGATGCTTTTGGTAAAAGAGTCTCTTCTTTTTCCCAAAAAATGTATATGGCAAAATATTGTAAAATGTCAAATAGTCGGTTCTTAGGCCTTATATACAGAGACGTTAACAGTTTATCATTTACTTACACATCATGTTTTGAAATCTCAATTCGTGAATTGACTCTTGATCTGATTGATGAACCTAAATGCCACTCTGAGACAATTAACTTTTTAAATTGGGTAATGTCTTTGAGAATGTGACTGCTGGAAACTTTAGACTAAGTTATTTTACAAGTCACACTAGTGTTTACCATCATTTATGCTAGAGTTGGTTTTGGTTGATATTTCTTCCTCATGATTGAGGCATTATTAATGCAGGGAATGGATGTTCATGGATGCAAAACATCTCAATCTATAAAGATATTCTAACCAACAGCAAAACTAATCATGGTCGATTACATTCAGTGTTTCCCACTACACCTGCAGAAGTTTCCTCTGTGAAAGATCTTTTTACGTTTATTTGCGAAGGCCCTCTTATAGACAAACTTGGGTTCACACCAGAAACAATAGCTGAGTCTATAGACAAGTGGTTAGAAAGCAGTTTTCACGTGTGTAAACTGTTTAAGCTCAATGAGCTATATCTGACTACAGCCCAAAAAGCTAGAATCTTTCACTATTATATACCGGTCTACTTATGGTGTGAAAAGCAGATTGCTGATCATAGATCTACATTTAAAGATGGAGATGACATCCCTCCTTTGGTGGTATATTCCTAATCTTTTTAATTTTTTTAATCTTTGTATCCTTCTTTGTTGGGATAATGTATACATGGCCACTTAAATAATAGAAGTTTTCATCAAGGCAACATCTATCCTCTCTAATAAAAGAGTAACATTCTGCCACGTGTCATCTTCAATTAAAGATAGACACGTGGCAATTGATTTTTGGACTATATTTTAAGCAATTTCATAATCTTTTGAACTTTTAATAAATTCTATTTAATAAGTGGACAATTATGAAACATAGAATTCAATTTATTTTCAAACTTTCCTTTTAAAAACTTGATTTCAAATATTCTGATATCTTAATCCTACGAGATCACAATAAATACAGTACACGGGTCAATAGACTATTTATTCTTTTAAAATTTTGTTTCTAAGAACTCCATAGATTGTATTTTTTTATAAATATTAAAGAAATTACTTTATATATATCTATTTATTTTACATATGATTACATAGTAATGTTAATTTTAATACACATCCGTGTAGTACACGGGTCAATAGGCTAGTTAATTATAAAAGACTAATGTTTCTTGCCATTTCACTACTTTTGGTATTTTTTATCCGGATTTAGTAAAAGTTATATAGAAGTTTTAAGGCATGGTTGACATACCAACATTAATGAAAAAAAAAAGGGTTTAGTACTTGAGTGGACTCCACATACACTATTTTATTTTAAAATTTTTGTTATATGATTGTTTTTATGGTGGTTTCCCCTATTCTCAAATATGTGTGTGAATCCTTCAAATATATTTGCTTGAATATTTTACTAATTTCAAATAAAGCGGGTGTATGGCGTATTGTTTTGAAAGTAATCCTTTTATATGGAATACTCAGATCATGTTACATTTACAATCATGAACTGTAACAGAACACTACGCAGATTTTCATGTAGAATAACCCCTAAATAATCAGAAATTCCTATACAAGTTATCCAAAACTAAGTATCTAACTCCTAATTAATCAGATAATCTTAAATAGTTTCAGGGTTTCAGTATATACACAAACACTATATACACAAACACTAGAAACTGATCATCTGTGACGTAAAAAATCAAATAATTGATTTGAAAATGCAATGCTAACTGACATTGTCTGTTTTTATGCAGATTGGGTTTAGTGCACCACAAGGTTGTGGGAAGACTACACTTGTCTTTGCTCTAGACTACCTTTTTCACAATTCAGGGAGGTAATCGTTCAGAACAATGATGATACATTTTTTGAAACAGCAATGTGTTTATGGTCATGAATTCATATTAATCTTGAGAAAAGAAAGAAATTTAAAACATGTTTTATGTATCAGGAAGTCTGCAACTATATCCATAGACGATTTCTATTTAACATATGAAGATCAGGTGATACTTAACAAGTGCTACTATCATGATTGTTATGTATTGATTGCAGTTTTCTTTTTGGGGGAGAAAATATTCAACTGTGATTTATATACTAATATTAATCAATTTTATTAACTGCATAATTAGAGTGGGTGATGTCATCTGCTAACCCCTCCCTAGCTCTTGATGTAAAAAGATTGGTTGATTGGGTATTGGGTCAAAACAGGCCAGTTTGAAACGGAGCACTTTTAGTGAAGATTAAATGGGCTGGACCATCCGGGTTGACCCGCAAACACCTTTTTTCATTTAAATTTTGTTTTTTTAATGGGACATTTGCATATATCACTCACTCTACAAACTTGGTTGATTGCATATATACCCAAGCCAATTTTGTTTTTGCATATATCCCATGCAAAATTTAATTAATTTCGTATTTACCCATTTTAACTTATTTCAATAAAAAATTTATAATTTGATGAATATCCTACCCTTACTTCTATTAAACATTACAATTTCCTAACTGCTAACAATTTTTGTTGTTAGAACTTAATTTTTCATTGTTTACAAAAGAAAATTAAAAAAATAAAAAGAATGCAAAAAACATACAGAAAACTTGTTAAAAATTAGTAAATATGGAAAATTAAAAAAATAAATAAATTAAAAGAATAGTAAAAGTTAGGTCAATATATTATAACTATTTATTAAAATAAGCCAAAAAGGGTAGATCCGCAATTAATTACGTTTTGAGAGGAAATATGCAAAAAAAATTGGGGTTGAGTAAATACGCAAATCACTAAGTTTATAAGGGGATATAGGCAATTCCCCCTTTTAAAAATGATTGATGTGTAACTATGCTCACATAAACAATATTTCCATACAATAATGTAAGCACTAAAATTAGACCTTGGACTAGTTTGAACCCTTTTGCCCATGTAAGTTCACTTCTAGCTAAAACAATTTATTTGACCTGTTATAAATGAAATGAAATCCAAAAACCATTTATAAGTATAACGATTACAATAAGTAGTTGTATTTATCTTTTCTCGCTCTCTCTCTCTTGGTTTCATCTTCTTCGGAGGTTTTTTCTTGATATCTAATGCAGTTATAAACTTATAATTTTATTTTAGGCTAAACTGAGAGAGAACAATCCTGGGAATGCTCTTTTAGAGGTAAAATTTCTATTTGATTTTTCTATTAAATTAGAAAACTTGAAAACAGCAGAATTTAGGGCACTATTTAAGTAAATAGTTCACAGGAGGCTTTTTATTTACCCACAGTTTCGTGGAAATGCTGGAAGCCATGATCTTTCTCTATCGGTTGAAACACTAACAGCTCTTGGGAAATTAACTAAAGAAGGTCTGACTGACACTCATTTTGTATTATATTTTTTTGCTTAATTATAAATTTTGAAATAATTTTCTATGTATGAAAATGTCCAGGTATGAAGATGAAGCTGCCCCGATATGAAAAAGTACACTTCATACTTTCATATCTACAGAATTTACTTTGTCAGTGTTTCCAAATATGATTTCAAAAAAGTGGTGGCAAAATTAGATGGTGTGGTAACGGGTAAAAATGAGTAATTTTGTACTCAACATGAATTGGGTTAGCCCGAAACGTTTTTTTTTTTTTTATTTCCATTTTTTAAAATCAGTTGGTGTGTAGAATTTGATCATAAAAGATATCATTTCAATAAAATGAATTTTTGTAAATAAGCTAATTTGCAAGGCTTTATGCATTGAAAACAGGGGTGGTGGTCCCTGTCACGACGTGAAAATAAACGGGTTTGGGTTGTACCCGGTTGACCCATTAACCTTTTTGATAAAAAATTCATGTTTGGTTTGGGTTGTAGATAAATGGGTTGAACTGGCAACTCATTTCAAACTTTAATTAAAAAAATATGTAGAGTTAATAACAATGGTCCCTATGGTTTGGGTAAGGTAACAGGTTTGGGTATTAAATTATTAATGCTAACTTCCGTTAACTTTTCTGTTAAATTTGGGTGAAAAATGACCAAAATACCCTTTCACTTTTCAATGGTTATTAAAAAGTCAAAGGGTATTTTGGTCATTTTGCTTAACAGAAAAGTTAAATGAAGTTAGCATTAATACCCAAACTCGTTACAAAATTAAAACCATAAACCCTAGACTTGCTACTTTTAAAAATTAGTACCCAAACCAGTTACTTTGCCCAAACCACAGGGTCAATATGTGTAATTAACTCAAATATCTTCAACTTATTAGTTTGCCACCATTGTATGCTGAACATACACTTTGGTTGACTTTTACCCTGTTTCATTTAGCTATATTTTTTAAACTTACCTGTTGACCCGTGTCTGATGGTCAACATTTGACTTTGATGTTCTCCCCAATGCAGTCTGCCTACAATGGAAGAGGTGATAGAGCTGACCCTTCAACTTGGCCTGAAGTTGAAGGACCTCTAACAGTAAGTAAAACTTCATTACTGGTAACTAATATTTATATTACAAATTTAAAAGGTTTATTATAAATTGTTTTCTAATTACTTTCGTGTGCCTTTTCTAATGCTTCACAATTTAGGTAGTTCTTTTTGAGGGTTGGATGCTTGGTTTTAAGCCGGTTCCTGCTGAAGTGGTCAAAGCTGTTGACCCGCAGGTTTGACCACTTTAATCACAAATATATTTCTTTCCGTAAAAATTAACACGACCTTTAATTCTTATTCAGCTAGAAATAGTGAATAAAAATCTTGAGGCTTATTATGATGCATGGGACAAATTCGTAAAATCATGGATTATTATCAAAATTAAAGATCCAAGTTGCGTCTACGAATGGCGGTTACAGGTTTGCCATCATCATCAACATCATCATCGATGTTTTTTATAGTTTTTCTAAGTGAGATAATGTTTTGAAAAATCTTGCAGGCGGAGATTCAAATGAGAGAAGCTGGAAACTCTGGGATGACTGATGAAGAGGTCTGCATCATTATATTCATCTTGCTAATTAGATGTCTCAAAATGGTGGGTTGGGCTAATCGGGTCATGGGTCAAAAAGGGTTCAAGTGAAAGGGGAGCAATTTTCGCACCCGTCAAAACGGGTCGAGCCAAGTTGGTCCAAAATGCTTTCGGTCCAAATTTAAGATGATTAGTGTGCCGTTATATGATTGTAGTTATTATATTATTTCAATAATAATCTAATTTCTTAAATAAAATAAGGGGTAACTTTGTAAAAATGTAACCAACTTTTTCAAGTGTTTCATTTAAGTCACTTAAAGTATTTTTGTTCCTTTAATATCACTCAACTGTCACTAAGTGTTTCAATTCTATGTAATTTTTTTAATAAATTTTTAATATTTTTGAAATTGAATAAAACATATATGAATATTTGTTACTAATTAATGTATATTTTTATTTAAATTTGACTTAAGTTATATAATTATGAGAATTTGTTGTTATTTCATGAACCTGTTATTTCACAATTGCCTCAAAATTCAAATTAATTGAAAAGAAGTTTTCACTTATTTTAAATCAAGATTCATATATATTTCATTTGCCCTAATCAATTTTAAAAGATTTAAACAATTTTAGAAAACTTAAATAGGATTGGAACACTTAGTGAAAGTTGAATGACTTTAAAGAGACAAAAAAACTTGAAGTGAATTGTGCTTGATTACATTTCTGTGACATTTTCCCATAGAAAAATACACTTTGGGCTTTCGACCCGTTTAGTCAGATGGTGGAACCCGATAACCCAACATGATCAAAAACGGATTACCTAACTGTGTCAGAATGTTAAATACCAACCCAAACAGGTGCAACCCGATAATCCAAATGGGTCAAATAATTTAGTGGGTTAAATGGGTTGTAACCAGGTTGGTCAGGTCAACGAGTTGGCCCGGTAAGTCTGAGCCCAACAGGTTAGCCGTGTCAAGTTGTTAATAACCCAAACGCACGTAAACCATTTATTTTGTGTCGGGTTGGGAATGAGGAATTTTATAAGTAAACGGGTCGAAATTAGTAGGTGTAATTTACTAATAGTATGGTGTAAATTGCAGGTGATGGATTTTGTATCAAGATATTTACCAGCATATAATGCATATCTCCCTACATTGTACACAGAAGGACCAAAAGGATCAGATTCTGAACGAACCCTCATTGTTGAAATTGATGAAGGAAGAAACCCAATCCTTGCTGCTGCATAGGTTCAGGTAACCACTGCTACTTTTTCATCTTTGTTTATGAGTGTTTAATTTGTATATTTAAAGCTCTACATATATTGTAAAGTTATTCAATTCTTTTTTTTTTTTCTTTCTGGTTTAGTGTAAATGATAGATATGCTATATACTCACTACTTAATAAGAGTATCTCTCACACACTCACACATGCTCTAAATCTTACACACATGGGCCCGTTTGGTTTGATGAAATTGAAGGGATTTGGAATATAAATTCTATTTGTTGTTGTGTTTAGTTGGTTATTGGAAGGAATTGGAATTGGAATTGGAATTGAAATAAATTTCAACCAAATCCCGCACTTGATGGAATCAAAATCCTCCTATGTTTCAATTTTCAAATGATTTGTAAGATTTTATAGGAATGTTTCAAGTACCCACCACCGATCACCCCCAAACTGCCGCACTGATTAACACCACCACCACCACCCAGATGCTTCTGTCGTCGAATCGCCAACCTCCACACTGCCACCAACTACTCCAACCGCGAACTACCACCCACCACTCACTATCACCGTCTGTTGCCATCTACCGTCACCGCCTGCCTGCCGCCACCTCCTGCTGACTACCACCAGTAGACACTAACCGTCAAAGCCACCATCCGCACATAAATTTATTACATTCCAAACAAATACAATCAAGCACATTTTGTATATTCAAAGAAATCCTATAGATTCTATTTCAAATTACAATCTCTAAATGTCCCCATAGAGTTGAGATGCCACTTGGATGGTAGGAGTCTCAAGTTTAAAACTGGTAAAGGTGTGGTTTAGTAAAAGTGTGCATGTTAGGTGTAGTGTAGCTGAGTGTGTTAGCCGTTAAAAAAACATTGAGTTGAGATTAGGAAGAAAAAAAAAGCTTATATGAGAAGTTCTTTGTCATGGGAAACAAAGGCATGATTAGTTTCTACACTTTTGGATGTCAAGTATCAATCATGTCCCTTCGTTTGTAATGGCAACGAATATTATTGTCACAATTCTCGCAGTATATATTTGTGTTGTGTTAATTGTAGAATCACTCGAGTATATTAAGTTGAGAGTCGCATAAACTCTTGTATGTAGTGCTTTAAAAAAATTTAGTGGAAGAGAGAAGAGAGACAATTATGCGGTTAAAAAACATATTATTGATTACCTCATTGAGTGTATTAGACAATTATGCAGTTATAATAGATAATATTTATTACCTCATTGAGTGTATGCGGTTAAAAAACAATTAGAGGGTTATCTTAAGTTTTGCTATGTATTGAACATTCCTTTCCCTCTAGGAATGTACGTCACTACATTGTGTGCGTGTTTGTTAAATGTTAATAGTTCCTTTGTGTTTAGCTTGATCACCTCTACTCACAAGCACTATAGGAAGTAGAATAACAGAATAATATGGGATAACTTAATATGCAAGTATGCAACTACGACTCCCAAATGGTTTAAATAGTATAGTTTAGCGATAAATGATTTGGGTTCAAACAAGTTGGAGGTTAAATGTAATGAAAGTTGCTCAAAATATTTTTAAAATGTATAAAACTGCATAACTCGCTTTATTATTGATTAAATTATTGTTGTTTTCATATAATTTATGAAATCATAGGGTGTGGATTAACTATCTATATTTTTTTAAAGGGAGTAACCGCACATCAACCCTATCCGCTTTGGTTGATTACATTTTTGACATGTTACCAACCTGATCCCAAGTTGCCTGGTCTATCAAAATTCAAAAGAAGTGCAACTCTACACCAATGTAGAATGTGTAACATACTTACGTACGTATGCACAAACAACATCGGGATACAACTATATACAAGTACTTGCAGAGTTGCAGGAACGACCACGATCCAAACATCCTTCGCATCTGTTGGGGCAGTAACAAAACATTGCGATGAAGCTATATGATAAATAAGTATCGCGAGAAAAGTTTCTTTAGTAGGGTGATGTGTAAAGAATCAAATAAGTGGCTGCGAACTATTATGATTTGCGAGGAATTGATAGATAAAACGACTAAGAAAGAGAATTTCATGAAAATTGAACGGAAAAATGTCTTGTTATACCACAAACAGAGAAACTATAGTAAAAGGCTTTCTCCTTGCCTTTCCTTGCGATCTGGCTAATGGACTGACTCGAACCTGATCCATGGAAAACCGACATGCTTGTTAAAAGTGTCATTTCCTTTCATAGAATTTGGTACACAAGCGAATTTCGGTCCTCCCCTGTAATTCAAGAAGTGACTACAAAACTAGTAACCCGCTTCTTTGGTACTGCAATTAGAACTTGATTTTGGATCGGAGGGCGTGGCTTTGATACCATTGTTTCCCTTGCGATCTTGATCCTTCGATCCAAATGATGATTCTTCGAAACAATTGTGATAAGCAAAAACGAAATGAAAGGAACACAAGAATGATTGAAATACTAAGTTGCATTAACCAAACGTTTTGGGATGATTATAAACTATTTTTCCAATTGGTACATATAAGGAAATTAGGGTTAACGGTTTTGTAATTGTCCACCACCAACCAAGGGCGAAGCTTTGTTGTGTACGGGCGGTTGCCCTGCCTCTGGTACTTTTTTCGCCTGTAGTTTATAATTTTTACCCGGTAGTTCAAAATTTTTACCCGGTATATAAATTACAAAGTTATATTTGCATCTGCTCTTAAATATCTTATATTTATTAAAAACATATGGTTGACAAAGAAACCCGACTGACTAAAGAACCAAGAGTTACAATGTAGTATGTTAATAGGCATGTTATTTGGGGCATTTGGTGCTTGGGCTAATTAACTAAGTGTTCACTTACATTTAATTAAAAAAGCCCAAAAATATTGGAATGATACATTAGTAGTTATAATTGAAATAACCACTAGTTAATTGAAATCTGAAGAACAAAAAATAATATGGGACTGGAAATTTCCGCCGCCACAAGACGACCAGGTGCCAATGGAAGCTACTATCTGAGTGACTGGTGACTGCCGTATCTATTCTCTAGACAAGTGGCCTGTTCCGACGCTCTGCCACTGCCTTGCCGCCTCCCACAACCCACGCCACTGCTGTCGCTTGCCATCATCTTCTCCATTATGTACCAATTTGGGATTCTCCTCCAAAACCTACATCCCCATTTTTTTTTTCTTTATTTGGTCAATTTATGGGGTTTTGATATCAAATAACCTAATGTTATCTTGTTATTATTATGTTTTGATGATACGTATTTGATTAATTGATTGAATGTTTTATGTTTTTTTTGTGAAATTCAAGTTTTAGACTTTAGTAAAAGTTTATTTAATGAAACTTAGAGTATTTATTGTTT
The DNA here is from genome assembly GCA_009936405.2 of Stevia rebaudiana. Lineage (NCBI taxonomy): Eukaryota > Viridiplantae > Streptophyta > Magnoliopsida > Asterales > Asteraceae > Stevia > Stevia rebaudiana. The sequence continues at coordinate 593,337 of WOUH02000028.1, read as the reverse complement.
GAATGAATAATTATTGTATTTGTTGTTTGTCTCGACCGACCCGAACCGCCGACCCGAAACATAGTGTTAGGAAAACATTATGAGCCTTGAATGTTTACCCCTGTTTAGCTTTTATTCAAGCTCTGCTACTGCCACTAACATCCGCTATATTCACCTTAAGCAAACCATAAACATATGGCCTATGGCCCATACTAGACACGACCCAACAAGAGTTAAAAAAAGAACTAAGGTCACTAGGTGTCATCCCACACCTCCCCACTTCTCATCACTGCACTTCAGCGCCACATCAGCTTTTCTCACTTTTCCTCACTTTTTCCCACTTTTTCCCATTTCACTGGCAATCGTCCCACTTTTCCCCATTTCCACCTCATCACATATTTAATATTAATTTTAATTATTCTTTTTTTTAAACATTAAAAAAAAGACTTTCATTAATTAAAAAAAAATACAACTTAATAAAAAAAATTACAACTTAATAAAAAAACAACTTATTTAAAAAAATAATTAGAAAGGACATTCCCAGTTTGGCTTATTGCGAACTTCTTTCCATGCGTCAATGTGAGCGGAACCTTTAGCATTGACGTATTGTTGGTATAACTTCATTGCGTTTAGAGTTATGTCTTCGTCACTTTTGCCACTATTCTGACGGTTCGACGCTTGGTGGAATAACCCATTAAATTTCTTAGGTCATGATTCAAATCCCCCCACTTTGAATATACTTCATGCGCAGAGCGGGATTTGTCTTTCGTTATTTTATGAAACACGTCGGCCACCATTTTCCAAAAACTTTGGTGTTTTAGTAAGACACCATTTTCGGAATGGATTAGCAATGACTTGCACAGAGCGACTTTTCTATAGAAGTTCACCGACGGGCCGGTGCTTTCGTTTGCGGTGGTGGTAGCGGGTCGTCTTGAGGTTCGCTTGATCCACCTTCCATTTTTGCTAGAAGGATTGAAGATTTTATGTGAATTTAGAAGAGAATAAATGAGATTTAGTGTGTTTAAAAGGGTAAAATGGTTGAGTATTTATAGGGTTGGATTAATAAATAAATTAAATAAAAAAAGGTTTTTTTTTTAATTGCCAACGGTCAAAAAAATAGACCCGTTGGAGACTTTTTGAATTCGGTGATCGTCGGTTTCTAATCCCCGATAAAATCCTTCCCGAGATTGGGGGGCCGGTGTTCTCGATCGGGGCCAACCCTTCCCGATGGTTATCCCGATCGAGACCTTGTGACCTAAGAGCTAAGAGCCTCTATCAAATGAGCTAGTCATACATTAATAATTTTTTTTTATTAGAGAGTAATATATCTTACCAATGATCCTTGTCAAGATTAGAAGAAATGTGATCCTTACCAAGTGTGTAAGGGATAAAGTTTTTGGTAATTCCTACCAAGTGTCTGAGGAAGAAAAATAATTAATAATAATCAGTACCAAGTGTATTAGGGAGACAAAGGGAGAAGTCTTTGTTGATTACTATTAATTTATAGAGAAGTTATATAGAATTTGATCTCAGTATTCTTAGAAAAAAGTACTGGAAAAAAACTATTGGTTAAAGATTGATAAGGTTACACTGTACACAATACATAGCTTTCATCGGCCGGTGTTGTATTATATTTATTTTTTGCTAAATTTTATTTACTTATTTTTTGAACGGCAAACTTTATTTTTACTTATAAGTTTCATAACATTTTGTAATAGTATCATATAATGAAAAAAAAATAACATTTACCACATTCATTTCTTACATCAAACAAATGTTGATTTCTTTTAACGGCGATCCATCGTATAATCATAAATTACAACATAAATATTTATATTTGTCTGGGATTGAACCTAGGATTGTCCAATATTAGTGGTCCTAAAGACAAAGCTCCTCTCATTGAGTCATCAACCCCAGTGGTCAACAATGTTGATTAAAAAAAATTTCATTATCAATCATTTAATTTTCCGCCGCACGTACTCCAAAAATTCAATGTAATTTTAACTTTTTATGTTTATTCTAGAGTCCGTCAATCATCGAGTTTATAGATATACTAGCTTTCAAATCCCTTATATTATACGGTCTTACATAATTAACACTAAAGTTTTAAAAATTTGGAGACAAAAATTGTTAAGACTTGAAATTTTAGAAACTGTTTTTGTTAAGGTTCGACTGAAACTTTTAAGCATTGCAAATCTTTGTGATGAAAAGTTCAATTCACTCTGTTAAAAATATAAGATAAATACTTGATTAGATAAACAAATCTAATTGAATATAAAATATAAACTAATTAGATATTAAGATAAAATAAAAAATATATAAAATTTCAAATATTGTGGTGTTGTCATGTGACATTTTTTGGAGTCAAGTCTTACCTTTTTTGTCCTTTTACCACAAACGGAAAACTATTAAGATTTGAAACGTTGAGGTCGGAAGCCTTTAAAACTTGAAACATTATGAACGACAATTTTTAAAACTTGAAACGTTATGGACGAAAATTGCAGATTTCAAACATTATGTACGATTTCTGTTAATAACGGATTGAAACTATTAAACATTACAAAACATAGGGATTAAAAGTGTAATTTATTCTTTTACAAATATAATAACAAATTTAACTGATTTTGAAATTTAAATCTATATTACAATTTAAGATGAAATAAAAATATATAAAATTTCAAATAATTGTAATATTAACAATTTCATTATTATTACTTATTTATTAGAGATAGATCAGCGCAAATGATACATGATACGAACATGATTTTATTTATTTGCTATTCTTTTATCGCTTATTTACGTTTTACATGGATTTAGTCAATGATGATAGATTGTTTGATTTGAAAATATCCGTGAGCAGCAATGAGATTTGAGATTGGTATATGCAAAGAAATAGAGAAAATAGTTTGGACGAAATAAGAGAAAAAACCTCAAAAATCTAATTTTCTATTGTTTTATAGAACAACTTTTATGATAATCAAGTTGTAAAATTTTCAGGTATATATGTGATTCTCTAAATATGGAAATGGTTCATCACTAAACTATTTTTTACGTGAGAACCAAAAAAACATACTTTTAGTAAACGTTAAATCAAGTATAACAAAGCTATGTCAAAAAAATAAAAAAATTGCGTCATGAGTTGTAGTATTACATATATGTAATATACTTTTAGTATAATTTATGTTTTGAACGACAATTTATAATACATAAAAAAACACTTATAGGAAATGCATAAAGTAGCTGAAAGTAATAAAATGTATTAATTATTATCATAATAGAAATGTGTAGTATGATTGTAGTATGTTATACTGCATATATGCAATATATATATAAATAGATAAAAAAAATAAATAAAAGATTCGAATAAATCTCTTATAAAAACATAAATATAAATTTAAAGAAATTTATAAATTGTCATCATAATGCATATTTGTAATTATATTATACCTCTATTACTAATTTACACCAAATTCTCCTCTTGTTTGAATTGAACTCAAAACCCACTCTATAAGAAAGAAAAGTCTTTACCAAATTGACTAGTCCCATGATACTTGTATTTCATAGTTAACACATTTTTATAGACAATGTTACAAGAAAAATATTTATTGAATTCTTATATCACCAACCTAGCTAGATTTAAAAGTTGATAAAAAAAATTATTTAAGGAATTTTAGATATTTTAAATAATAATATTTTAAAATTTTCATTTACTAATTTCTATATTATTTAAAAGTTCATAATAATAATCTGAGGTGGGATGTTTTAGATATCTTACAATAGGGTTGGGTTCAAATAGGGAGGAGACTTAGGGTAAGAAGGGTAAGGAGGGCTTTGTTAACGACACACGTGGCAGGAGGGAATTTTTGAAGGAGTGGTACA
>WOUH02000028.1:530681-547851 GCA_009936405.2 Stevia rebaudiana | reverse complement strand
ATCATGAAGGCATCTGGCGGGTTGCTAATGAAGTTTGGAAACTGGCTTAGTTAGTATCGTCTTTTGATATGTAATAATAACTTGTAAAACTTGGTGTTTAATAGTAATGAAATGAAGTTTTATTCCGCTGCATTTTTGTATATCTCTATTGAGTCATTGCTATTGTGTAAATCCGATGAGTGACGTCACCTAGGGGCCAAGCCTGGAAGACAGGCGTCACACGACACATTCTAAGCAGTTGTATGGATGGCACATAAGTTATTTAATGTAACATTCAATTCTTCAAATTATCATACAAACGTATTAGGTATACCAAACGTATGAGGTATACCTGTTTGAATGTGAGGCGTGTGAAAATAAAGTGAGTGTCATATGACAATTGTATTAGTCACATGAGTGGGGTATACTTGTGTAAATTAGAGTGTTGTGAGTTTTATTTTTAAAATTATTTAAATTAAAGTTTAAGTAGTTTTTAAATTTGGTTAGTCTTCTCTTCCTCTAGTCATTTTTCACGCCTGTGAAATCCCACAGGAGCCAACCCACGCCGTGGATTGGGTGCCAGGGTGCATCATGTTTTCACGGTTGATACCATGACCTATGGTCTAATACAAAAATAAAAATAATGAACACTAAATTAATTTGATTGTCTTTTTATAGCTTTGTGTTTTTATTGTTCATTTTATTTCTACACTTTTTATGACGCTTAATTTACGACAAAGTACACTTTCAGACTTTATGATGTATTGATGTTTGTTTTCATGATAGAATATGTTATAAGGTTTTATGAAGAAGTGAGTCGGTTTGATGTTTTTCATTTGATTTATTCAAGATAGTTGCCGCATTATGTGACGGGCGAAATGATGAATGGATTTTACGACAAGAAACGCTTTAGTGTTTTTTATATCAAGCTATGAGTCGTTACAAGGTGATTTATACCTGCTTTTATATATTTGGAATAATATAATGACAGAATTCTCAAGTCAACGCGGTTAAAAAAAACTAGTTAATATACACAACTTATTATCGTCTAAAAGATATTCCTTTCTAGAATTTACTTTCAAATTAATTAGCAAATGTTTTTTACTTTATCTTCCAATTCACTTTCTAACATGCACCCCACGTTCCCTCGTTTTTCATCTTTCCAAACACACAAAATCCAATTTACTCCATTTATTGCAATCAAAACGCTCATCAAATCTCCTTTATGATTCACCATCGTTGTCAAATTCCATTTCGTTGCTCGATTCATTTCAATTCCGTGAAGAATTCTGCTGAAACTCACGAATCGTTCGAGCAATTCAGGATCAAAATGGAGGAGGATAAATCCGATATGAATTTGGATTCAGATTCAGATCCTGAGCTGGAATCGATATATGCAGGTGAATTGCAATGTTCATTGAGCTCCTATCGATTTCTGTATCTCGATTTTGCACTTTTTTTTATGTAATTTGATTTGGATATGATGAACTTATGCAGATATGGAAATGATGAAGGAGAGATTCGCGAAATTGTTGTTGGGTGAAGATATGTCAGGTGGAGGAAAAGGTGTTTCTTCGGCTTTGGCTTTATCAAATGCGATAACGAATCTCGCAGGTAAGAGGTTGATTTTTATTTTATTTTATTTTTTTTTTTACTTTATAATTTTGATTTTCATGTTCTATTGAAGATAATTTGGGATTAATCGTAAATATTAAGGGTTAAGTGGGTTTCGTTGATCATCCTGTTATTGGAATCTGTCACTCTTTTAGTAGTTGTAAACACAGAGATGAAACATTATGATGATCCGACTAAAAGTTATAGTCAGTTAGGGGTAAATAAAATATCGATTAACTGAATTGAACTAAAATAATTTGATGACAACAAACCAAAAAAACGATGCAAGATAACAACTGACTTTGTTTTTGTTTTTGTTTTTAAAAACCAAAAATTATGGTTCGGTTTTCGCTTTATAACTGAACAAGACTGAATTCTAAAATCAAACCAAACTGTGTCGAACTTGTTTGAATCACCGTTATTGTATTTATTATTTATGGCTGAAAATTATTTTATGCCCAAATTTATTAATAAGTTTCTAATGTTGCATTTGCAAGGATTTTAAATCACCTCATTTTGTTAGAGAAAGTCACCAATGTAATTTTGTAGAAGACCATAAGCAATTCACATTAACAAAATATTTAAAAATTTTGTAGAAGTTATTTTCAGGTCGAAATTTTTAAACTCAAAAGCAAAATAAAAAACTAACCATTGTCGTTAAAAAAATATAAAAATAATATAAACAAACCTTGTCCAAACTAAAACAAAATGCCAGAACCGGTAGGTTTTTCTAGAACCTATATTTCATACACGTCCCTACTTTTCTTTATAACCTAGAGTTTTTTAGATGTTTTCTTATTTACGAGCTCAGGCTTCAGTACATAACATGGTTTTAAAATTATTGTTTCACAGCTTCTGTATTTGGAGAAATTTCACGATTAGAACCCATGTCCCCTGATAATAAAGCGAGGTGGCAAAAAGAAATTGACTGGATGTTATCCGTCACCGATCACATTGTTGAATTTGTACCTTCAAAACAAAATACCAATGGAATAACAATGGAGGTATTTTTAGGTTGTTTTTCTTAAACTGACCAAAAGATTTTTAGTAAAGTTTGTAGGAAAGTTTTCATAAACGTTAAAGCTCTAAATCATATAAGTTTCACAGATTATGACTACTAGGCAACGGAGTGATGTACGTGGGAATATTCCCGCTCTAAAGAGGCTTGATGGGATGCTCTTGGTAAGAGAAAAAATATACTTTTATTGTGCACGAAAGAATGGACATGAATAATTTATTTATTTTTTTTATTGCAAGAGATAACAACGTTTAATAAAAATCTTTTATTGCACTCATGAAACAATAGCGGCTTTTAATTACATGCATATGTCAATGGTGTCAAGTTGACAGGTTTTGGGTTTACGACTTTGACGTGTGAAATTATATAACCTAAACGCTGACACATATATTATTTATGTGAAATATAATAATCTTAACTCAAACGGTCTTAGAATTATATAATCCGAACATGACTAGTGTAGCCCATTTATCTAAAACAAGTCAAACAGATTAAACTCAACTTGTAAACTTGTTAAACATGTTGATGGGTTGTAATAAATAAGATAAAAGGCCGTAAAGGGGTTTAATGGTCATAGTTTTCAATTTTTCTATTATGGATGCCATTAAAAAACAACATACGTTTTCGGGGTATTCCAGTATTCCACATTAATGATTGTATGATTAATCAAATACGAAAATTAAACCACATAATATGTTACTAAGTTTAATGACTGAATTGGCATGACAATTTATACAATAGAGCTAGCAAACAATTTGTCACACCACCTATTAAAGTAATAATGTTAAACTGGTTCATTAAAACAACGTAGTTTAGAATCTTAAAAATAATCAAATATATTGTTCTAAATGTGTCATATCATTCATGTTATTAAACTGTATAATATATCGTGTTTTTTAATGAAAACTAATAAACTTTATGTTTCTTTATAATGTGATCGTGATAGGAATGTTTAGATAATTTTAAAGATCAAAACGAATTTACGTATGAGTCCAAAGAAGAGTCGCGATCAAAATCACGAAGAAAAAGAGAAGAAGATAAATGGTGGTTATCAACTCCAAAGGTTCCTCCAAATGGTTTATCTGAAGTTGCAAGAAACTGGTTAGAGTTTCAGAAAGATTTAGTGAATCAAGTACTCAAAGCAGCCATGGCTATGAATGCTCATATTCTTACGGAGATGGAAATTCCAGAAAGTTACATCGAAGCCCTCCCTAAGGTAAATTAAATAAAAAACTAATTACACGAATAGTCCCTATGGTTTGCATGGATTTCAGTTTTGGTCCCAACAATTGTAAAAATTACATATTTGGTCCAATAGTTTGCATGTTGGTTTAAACTTTCTGTTTATGAATAGGGACTAAAGATGTTACAAATGTGCAAGCTACTGGTCCAAAAGTGTTACAAATGTGCAAACAGCTGATCAAAAAAATTACAAATATGCAAACTATTAAACCAAATCTGTGATTTTTCAAACCTAGAGACCAAAACTAAAATACGTACAAACTACAAGGACCATCCGTGTAGTTGATTCAAAAATAAATAAAAAGGTAATCAATTTTTATTTCAATTAAAGGGTAAAAAAACTTTTAAAAGAGGGATTTTGATCTCACAGTGCTTTGATAACCGGATCGATAATTGAATAGTTAATGGTACCAGTCTACTGCTAAATGACGTAATAGATCATTTATGGAACTATTAAATGTAATGTTGTTTAACATTTGACTATTTCACTTTGTTAAACTTTTTTTCTAAATATGTCACCCTTGTTGAATGATAAACGAAATGCAATATTTCAAATTGAAATCAAATATAAAACAAGGGGAATGATCGATATATAATCAACTTCATTCTTCAAATAGGAACTGCGAGAACAACGTTAACAAATGATGGGAGTGAGAAGAGAGTGAATTATGTTGTTACATGACCACACTTCACGTATCATAGCTAAAGTAACAAATATTATGTTTATGAAAAAAACAACAGATTACGTTAAATTGAATTTTGACATTGTTACAATATTACCCTTTTACGCAATTTTTGTATCAAAAGTTGCTTAAAGGATCATTTCATTGAGTCGATCATCATTGATACATTTGTGACAGAATGGACGAGCAAGCTTGGGAGACACGATTTACAAAAATATTAAAGTTGATCACTTTGATCCGGATCATTTCCTTTCAACTATGGATTTATCTTCAGAACATAAAATTCTTGATCTAAAAAACAAAATTGAAGCATCTGTTGTAATATGGAGACGAAAAATGACAAATAAAGATGGAAAATCGGGTTGGGGTTCGGGTGTGAGTCTGGAGAAACGAGAACAATTTGAAGATAGAGCGGAAACGATTTTACTTATATTGAAACATCGGTATCCGGGTACTCCTCAATCTGCATTGGATGTTAGCAAAATCGAAAACAATCAGGTAACGAACTTTCAAATGTTTTGTACCAGTAATGAACAGTGTAGATCTTAAACTAGTTGTGCACATAAAAAATACATGACTGGAACATTTATTTAAAGTAAAGTGACATAATTGAAACAAAAAAAGTATGAGTAACCTAATTGAAACAAAAAATGTATAATAACTTAATCAGAACAAAATTAAAAATTGATTACATTTCTGTAAAGTTACCCCTTTAACAAACAAGCCTTCTATGCTTTCACAAAAAATAAAGTTCACATTCTTTGTAACTGAATAAGTTCTCAATTTTATTTTATTTTTATGGTAAAAAAAATGGTCTAGCATGGTTTTTTCTACATTTTTGGGGTTCTTGTTAAAATCTTAGAAAGTTAATTTGCAGTGTTGTATCAAAATTCTTGAAAATAATGATCTAATATGCGGGTATTAATCACCTTAACCCATATACAAGTATATTTGTGTGACACGAACATGGGTTGTAAATGTGTTTAACAAGATATAAACAAGCTAGCGGTTTTAATATAGGGATTAAAGGGGTGGGATGGTTAAAATGTTTATTTAACGGGTTAAACAATTAAACTAAACACGACTTTATGAAATATATAGATATTATAAATGAAAATCTGAATATTTTTGTATCGTGTTGTGACTTCATGCCTAATACATTCTCAGAAAAATGTAGCTCACACGAAATTGAAAAATATATTAAAACTAGGTTAAACCCGTGCGTTACACGGAGTTAACTATAAAAAACTATGTAATTCAAAATATAAGTTTATAGACCTATTCAAATTTGTTAGAAAAAAAAAGATGTTTGACCACGTAAAAAAATGTGTTTTTAAAACTAATAAGTTTCTCCCTCCTAAAAAGTTTACATATATCTATTTTATAAGAGAAGTAATATGAGATTTACAAGTGTCATAAATATCTTACTTTATTATATAGATAGATAGATACATTTGATACCTATAATTTCCATTATTTTAAATTATAGTTTGTTAAACATAGTTAGTATATTAGTTATTATATTAGCACGACTTGGCCCAACACATTTGCACATGTATTTAATAGGATGTGGGACACGCGATCTTGGAGAGCTATTCAAGAATACTCGAAAGCTTAGCACACAAAGTAATGTCACGAATCAAAGACGTAATGCATGCTGATAATCTTGCAAAAAATCCTTCAGAAGTATTAAAAAGAAACTCTCTTAAAAATTCATCATCAAAAGCATCAGGAAAAATTCCTAACGCAAAAGAAGAGTTAGAAAAACTGGATTACGCAAATGCCCCTACCTCAATGACATTATCTGATTTTATGGGTTGGACTTCAGAACAAGACATGGAATCTAAAGAAGAATTATCAAACGAAAAGGAAACCGCGACATTAGAAAAACAAACATCGGCTAAATAGTAAAAAGCTGACACATCTCGAGAGGCTTGAGACCATAGGAGAAAGAAGTCCATCGACTTGCCAATGATCGTGATATTTATGTTAGTAAAAGAGTATGTGAAGTTATAGAGATGAGGTTTCATGTGTAAAAGTTCAGGCTTACATGGAGTGCAATTTTGTCATGTATAAATACAAGAGACGAGGCTAAGTGCTAATCTTGTATGTATAATTTTAAGGAAAAACGAACAATCAGTTACAAATAGTAAAAAACTGACATATCTGGAGAGGATCGAGACTTTAGGATGAAGAAGTCCATCGACTCGTCACTGACCGTGATATTTATGTTAGAAAAATAGTATGTGAAGTTATAGAAATGTAGTTTCATGTGTAAATATTCAAGCTTACATAGAATCTGTAATTTTGTCATGTACAAATATAAGTAAAAGTTGTTTTAGCTAAGTGCTAATCTTGTAAATATAGTATAAAACTTTCATTATTGATAAAGTATATGATTATTTAAAGAATTTATGATCGTGTATGTCGCATATATAAATAATAGAAGTTCGAATGTAACATTAGTATTCAATTGTTGCCTACTATTAATTTATTTACCTATGTTAACTCATTTTCAATTCTCATTGTCAACCATATTAATTCATACACTAATATACATAAAACAGTGTTATATTTTTGAGGCAACTTTATAAATTACACACAAATATATATAAAGGGGAAGTATAATGTGAAAGCTCACTCTTAATGGAAAAATCATGAAAACTCAATAAAACTCATTTACAAAAAAATTTTTGTTTTTTGCAAAAAATAGGGTATATTTATACCCAATTTTGTCACTTTTTATATATAAAAAAAAATTTTAAAAACGCTGAAGGTTTTTTTTTTAAATTAGAAAAAAAACTGTATTTGATGGGTTTCATATGTAAACTACCGGTTTACATATGTAAACTACTAGTTTTTTTTCTAAAAAAATGTCACAAATCATTTTTTCTTCAAAGATTTTGACCAATTTTAATGGATTTTAGCCAATTTTAACCAAAATTTAACTAATTTTGATTGATTTTTACCAAAATTTGCCCCTTTTAACTGTTTTTAACCAATTTTGACCAATTGTTGGGGATTTTGACTGATTTTTGGGCGCCTAGACCCCGTCTGGACCCGCCTAGTGCCTAGACAGCCGCATAGGCCAAATCGAGGCGCCTGGCCACCGCCTAGCACCTTGACGCGTCGCCTAGGCCAATTTTTACAATACTGAAACAAATAATAAAAAACATATCAATATCAAAAGCAAGGATCGATTAAGATAATCGAACAAACATAAAATATGTTTCAGATCAAAGTTGGGAAGAAACAATATTAGATATAATGAAAAAACTTGTTCATACCCCAAGATGGAATCACCAAAGCGCCAGAGGAGGAGGTGAGATAGAGGAGGAATGTTTTAGGGTTTTGAGAGATTCCGTATTTAAGAGATGAGATGAGAGAGAGACGAGAACAAAACTCTAAAACCTTTCTAATTACATGACACATGCGTGGTTGAAGAAAACATTGTTTTATTGGGGATGGTTCTGATACAAACCAGATTTTTTGTAAAAACTGTGAGAATCAAAGTGCTATTATAAATAATAAAGTGCTATCATAATATCTTTCAAAAATTTTTGTAAAAATTGTGAGATCCAAAGTGATAGTATAAATAACAAGGTGCTTTTGTATATTTTCACAATGATATGATTGTATATACAACATAATTTTTAGTAATAGCACTTTGTTGTTTATAAATGTTCTTTTTGTCAAAATTATGATATTCAAAGTGAGAATATGAATTAAAAGGTGTTATAGTAACATTTTTACAATGCTATGATGATATATAACAAAATATTTTATTAGCACTTTGTAGTTTATAATAACACTTTGGTTCTCACGGTTTTTACAAAAAATAAGGTTTGTATTTGATCCTACCCCTTGTTTTATTATAATAAATAAATAGTTTCAACATGTTTAAACTAGTTTTGACCAATTCAATTAATCTATTTAGAAACTATTCAAAGATATGGACTGCTAATGTCTATTACAGATATTAATAGCCCATTCCCTAATATGTTTGATATTTCTCATCTTTTTAGACAATGTTAAATGTCAAATTAAAACCAAACTGTATTTTAAGAAATGCAAGAAAAAAGTGAGAGATGATTTTCAATTGAATCGCAAACATATAAAATAAAGCAAGAAATTTAACTCCACCAGTAATAAACATTTTGGTTTAGGTGGTTCGCCTTAAACCCGATTAAAGGCAGGGTAATATGACCTTTCAAAGAAGGCCCAAATTTTAATTAACTTGGACCCTTTGAAACGACCGAGACGTCCATATTGTTTCGTATGTATCTATGTATATATATGATATTTTTGTTATAGTTAATTACATAAAATAGAAAACACAATTTAATATTTTGAAAGCTTTTGAAGCACGATTTCATCATAACATTATTTTGATTTTTATTCATCGAATATAAGAATGATGCAAACTTACAAACTCAGATATATAACTTTAATATAAAACCTTAATATAAAACGTATTATGATGAACACATTAACTTACCATTCTACCCAAAATTCATAGCCACTATCTTTGTGTTTTGATAAATAAAACCCATCTTCTTTCACTAACCAATATATATCACGAGTCTTAAACGGTGGATGACCAATATGACGCTTTACTAAGTCATTGAACAAGTAAAGAGAACTCTTTTTATTTTTATACCAGAACCACGCAGTAAAAATTGTTTTACCGTTGATAGCCTCACAAAAATGAACGAAATACTCAGGGCCATTGTAAGTGAGGTTATGAAATCCTAAATCATCTTCTTCCGATAACACATGGACTTTGAGTATATTGTTGGCATGTGGTACTGGTACGATGCCATTAGTAATGTGAAGATTCCAAGACTTAACAAAGATAGAACATGAGGTTACGCAAGAGAAATATTGGATAGATATCATCATCATCAAGAAGCATAAAACATTTTTCATAACAAGAACACTCATTTTCATTAGATGTGAATGATTCAATGTATTGTTCAAACTATGATGCATATATATACACACACAGAAATATATATATATATATAGGGTTTACATCATTTCAAACCAATAAATGTTAAGAAAACTATGAGAACGAATAACAGCGAATCAAATAATTTCCTTAACTTTTATTATTATTAACTGTATGGGTCAATTAGTAGTTAGTGTATAACTTATATTTAGTAAGTAAATAAAATGATTGATCATGAATTTATTTCACATACGTTTATATCATGAAATTAACAAAAGCTTTTATGTTCTTTTGTGAAGACATCTTTCATACTTGATATCGAAATAAAAAATAAATTCACTTATAGTAAAACTTTGCTTATTTTTACATGTAAGTAACTCGTATGAGGTACACATATATATAATTGATATTAGTTAAATATGTGTAACTTAATACGAGTTACATACATGTAGCTCATGAATATAGATAAACCATGTGCTTACACATATAAAACGAATGTTTTGGTTTTAAGTTTACATCATACTACATATATATATATAATTAATATTAGTTACATATACGTAACTTAATATGAAAAAAAATCACACTCGTTTTAGTAAAAATATAATGTTATTTATTAAATAATAAAAAAATTATATTTTTTAAAACCATGTGTATCGCATTGGTTGAATAAACTTGTGTATAACACAAGTTGAATCACACATATATATAATCAATTAACATTTATAGTCGTCAAAATATTTATTTAGAAAAAACTTTGACGTAACATTAATATATTATGTTAAACTGAGTTTTAAAACATGTTTTCGAAACCAGTTTTTATGTTTAATAACTAAAATTAGATATGTTTAATACCATTTTGTTTACATATTGTACTTTTACTACACAAACCATCGACAAGATTAAATATTTGTACTTTTACTAGCCATCGGTAGCCGAACGATGTAGCAAAGGTCGATTCCTCGACCTCCGTGAAACCGTACACCCTAGATAAGCGGATACCGGATGCAGTCTGTAAACCCTAAGGTTCAAACAGAACCGGTGACCTCTATCCTAAGTTCCCTTTCTCTCCGTTACATGAATACCCAAAGCAATTATGTTATGGGTAAGAGTTGAATCTGAGACCTTCCAAAAAGAGAGCTCAAATTAACATCTCATCCTAACCACTTAAGATAGGAGTCACCGGTAACAACTTATATCTAAGCGTCTAATTAAAGCTTACACAATTAGATAGCATACACACACTTAATCTTAATACAATATCCTATGAATCAGTTTCACGGTGATTTGTACATTTATAAAGGTTGATATCCCCAAGAGGAAAATTCAATAGAATCTTATATATTTTTTATGAAAAGCGAATAGCGCTGTCATTTGGTTTCACCATAACGAACATATCAGTTATCCACCATGTGAATCGCTAAAGCGTGTCGATCCACCTCAGAAATCCAGAAGAGAACTCAATTTATGTGAAAACCCCGTACTCACCTTAAAGCATTTTGCTATAAATAGACTTTAACTTCTCATTTAGAAAGTACTAGGGTACCATTGAAATAAATGGAACCTTGTAGAATCTTATACGTAGCAAAACAAGTAAACTTAGAGCATTCACATTAGAGTCTTTAAAAAGTATGTGAGTGAGTTCGTTATATTGTAGAGATTGTTTAAAAATGGTTGTGAGTAGAGAAATGTAGAGAAAATGATGAAACTAGTAAATATAGAGAAACACCGTTTATTAAAGTAAATTGGAGAGAAAACAAGTTAATGATCAAAATATATAAAAAATATTATTTAATTGAAGACGAGAGAGAAAAAGTAGTGATATGGTACAAAAAATTATTATTTAATTGAATAAAAGAGATAAGAGGTAGTGATTTTTAGTAAATTATAGAGAAAAATACAGAGATTTTAATATGAATGATTTTAGATTTAAGTGAGGCAAATAATTAAATGCCTCTTTAGAGTCTTATCATATAGATAGCAAATAAGGGTTTAAAGAAGATAGAAAAAAAGGTTTGGAGATGCGGGGGATCGAACCCCGTGCCTCTCGCATGCAAAGCGAGCGCTCTACCATTTGAGCTACATCCCCATTGTTGTCAACATATTTCAAATACGTTTTTTATTATACGAATAATACGTAAATGCAACAGATAATATGTGGTGATGGATAACCTCTCAAATTTCTTCTCACCCATTGAATCAACTTGTACTGCCAATCTGTACTTCAATTTCCCGATCAAAATTGCTTGAATTTTAGCTGAAACCCCTTAATTTGTCTTTCGCGTCTGCTGGTTAAGATATTCATGGCTAATTTGATCTCCAATCTGCCAATTTCACCCCTGTTCGGTTGTGAAAACCGACCCTTTTGTATCCCAATTCACAAACACGCTGTTTCCGCCATTGGAGGTACATTTCAATTCTTAATGAATATATTGCTGTTTTGACATGTTAATCATGAGTTCTTAAGTCGATAACCAATATGGGTCGGTTTCATTTGGGGTTTACAAGAATATTATTATAACCAGACGGGTCGTTAATCAGTCTGTCTTACTGATTCACTGGTTGAATCAGTTTTGAAAACTGGATTATGTTTTTCAATAATTTTAGCTAAACAGATAAATATAAGACAAATCTCTAATTAGTATTAACAATACATTGCATTTGTTTTTTTAGATATACAATAGTAATAAAGTATATAAATAAAATATTAAGTGTAAAAAACTAAATGGATAACTAAATGGCATTTTATAAAATTGAATCTTGCTTATTTTTCTCCATGTTTATGATGGGCTTTTATATTCACTTTATTGACATATTTAACTACATGTTAATGCGGTTTTTTATTGATGTTATAATCTCCCTGTAAATTAGTGATTTAAGTTTGGTTTTTGATCTAGTTAGCTAACAATTATTGATGATATTAAGTCACTCTATCATCAATTGCTTCTGCCAGAAGTTTACAAAAGATGTAACCAATGATGTTTTATTTACTAAACTATAAAATGTCTAATTTTAGGGCGGTATTTAGATGTAAGTTCAAAGTGATTAAAACATGAAGTCATCATTTATAACCATGCTTACTTGTTACCAAACACTCAGAAGTAATACTACTTAAAATTAAACTTTTGACTTTAAAGATTCAAATCTATCATATTAGTTTTCTAAAATTGTCATATGTTACCGAGTCATTTTATCTCCAAATTATTCTCATTGTAATGCTTATCATACATTTTACCTAAGGTTATATGTTTCTTCAATACGATTTATGCTTTTCTTTTTAATTTCAAAACGAAAAAAAAATAATTTGACTTTGTAAAAGTCAAATGCAGGTAATAGTAGAGAAAAACAAATACAAAAAAATCTATAAATAAAAATAAACAAAATTCGCTAGGCTCAGTAAGAACACATTGACCCTACAACTTTGCATATCGTACATGAGACACCACGAAACTTAAGTTTTGTAAAATTATATGATGACATAATTGCAATAGTTTATGATCATGTAACGCTGTTAGTGTTTATTTTTTGTTATATAATATCATTTTAATGCAGGAAAACAAAGTCGTGTTGCTTTTATTGCAAAGGCTACAAGTGGGAACTCTGAGTCTTCTACATCTTTGAACATAATTGGATCCGTCCAAAATTTTGTAAGTCGTTATTGAGAATGTAGATTTGTTAAAGTTTGCGGGTCAAACAGGTTTGGTAGTGGGTCAAAATGGGCAATTTCTTTGTACGGGTTGGATCAGGTTGACCCCAAACACTTTTTGTTCAATGTTTGTATATTAATTTCTATGTATGGTTATAAGAAGTATATAACCTTGATAATAGTTACATATTTTTTTTAAATAAATGATATAGCCTTAATAATAGTTTCATTATTTTATATAAATGATTTTGTGTTTGTATCCATTGAAAATACAATTTAAGCATACTCTACCAATCGAACAATTTGACAAGTTTCTTTTTTTAGCAAAGCTTTTTAATTTTATAACTATTTTATTAAAGTCCCCAACTATTATAAGTATTTATTAGACTAGACTAGATATTAGTATATTCGTGTTATTCATGTATAGCATAGGGATTGATTATGTAACTTTGTATCCTATATATTGTTTACAATGAATGAGAAGCAGGTAACGTTTTACCAATAATAATTCTATCAGTATTTTATAGGCCCCTTTAAGTAGTAGATATCAGGTTTTGTTAAAATCAAATATGAGAAAATGCATGCAGAATGATATATTAAAACCAATTGTTCTTAAATAAGGCTATATTCGTCATGCAACATGTTTTGTTGAAAATGTTATAAAAACCAATCCTATTCCTATATTTTTATTTATTTATTTTTCCTTAAAACATATTCTGAATCAACGCATTCACAAGTACACATGCCGAAAATGTCACTTTTAATAGCTTGTGTAGATGTGATGCATTTTTCATTTGAAAATAGTTTTCAACATTTTGCTTGTTGTTTTCATGTTTCCCATAACTTTTGTTTCTCTTTTTTTTAATCTAAAATGCTTGTATACATTTTTTTGTTTAAAAAGTGGGATAAACCTGAAGATCTAGTTGCTCTTCTTGGAGTTGGATTTGCATCTGTTGCTGTTTTGTGGGCTTCACTCAGTGTAATAACGGTAAACACTTAATCTTTTTATATTTTTTTAGGTCACTTTAGTGTTAAATACTTAAATGAATCAAAAGCGCGATACTCAAAATTATAAATTTAAAAAATCTTATGAATTGGATAGTCTGAGTGATAAAACATACCATTTTAACCCTTTGTATGGCTTAATTTAAAAAAAAAAAAGGTTTACTGTGGTCACTTGGTGAACATAATATTTTGAAATATATCACTATTGGATCACATATAGCTGTTAAAGATAGTTAGATTGTTTTAAAGTTGCATGCTTTTGAATTTAATTAATATTATAACAAAAGGGGTTTAGATAAACTAATTGCTGTGTTGATAATAATGCAAATAATAGGAATATTAATACATCTTTAGTATTACTACTAATAATAAGAGTATGGTATTAATAATAATACTAACAGTAACATTATTATTAATTTACTTCTTTTAATTTTTTAATAATAGTAAATAGGACAATAACAATAGTGATAATAGTAGTAGTAACAGTAATAACAATATTAACAACAATAAATTGGAGTGTATTAGGGTAAGGATAAAGAGAATAATATAATGGTCACATTATGAATTGTATTTAGTGAAATAGGTAAATGTGAAATTTTAAGTGTTCTAAATGGGCATATTTGATATTATTTTGTTTTGGTCGGGTAAATATGATATCTTGCAAGTTTTCAGAGTATGCATAAAACTGCCCTTTTTGTCACATAGATGTAATTTCAGTCATTTTATCTTTTAACTTAAAACATGAGAAGCACATTTTTAACATTATTTCTTGCAACATGTTTTATACGCGTATCAGATAATGTTAATGAATATTCTGACTTTATTTCTCATTTGAGTAGGCTTTCGACAAGCTTCCTGTTATTCCAGGCGTATTCGAACTTATTGGGATTTTGTTCACAACAGTAAGCAATATTATGTAGCATGTTTATATAATATGTTTTACCCCCCAAAATCACTTTCTTGAATTTGTGTGAATTTTTTTAAATATTAATACTTAATTTTGAATTCCAGTGGTTCGTGTATCGTTACCTCTTATTCAAACCCGACAGGTAAACCATTCAGTTCATGTGAATTCCACCTGTTGTTAAATAAACTGTTTTTTATTTTTTATTTTTATTTTATTTTATTGTTTTATCATTTCCTAATGACTTAAATGTATCGTTTAACAATTCATAAATACTATTTCTAACCATTAACTTTTTGTTATACAACCCGTGTAATACATGTGTTTATTACCTAGTAGTGTATTATGTTCTATTCTTTATAAAATTTATTACAGCTGCTTTTAAAAAAAATATTGTTCTTTGTAGATTAAATAATCGAAAACAAATTATTATATTTTTAATATCTTGTTTTAGCTTATAACATCTTTTAATTATATTTTAAAATTATTTCAAATAACATAACAAAAACTAAATATATAAGCAAAATAATTGTAAAGAACAAAAAGAAACAATTGCCCACTTAGGAACAGTAGATGAACAAAAAGAACAAATGATTCCAGCTTCATTCACCTCTATCAATATGAGTATTTGTTAGTTCTAATTATGAGTTATTTCTTTACAGGAAAGAATTGGTTCAAATCATCAACAAGTGGTTATCTGATATTATTGGGTAATAATTTATGGCAACAAAGAGTTGATAGACAAATGTTGTAAATTCTTGTACCATGATTCGGTTTTGATTGTGTTGTGTTGATCGATCTTGAACACTAGACACTTGTAAATGTAACAAGTTTTAACTCTAGGTCATGATCTGTTTTGTAATGAAGATGACTGCTTTGTTTTTATGGTGAATAAAGTTGAAGTTGTTTCATCTCTTTTTATATTTTCTCTTGATTTGTCTGTCATGTCTGTTAACCTAATTTGTTTTCTACCATAAGAAGTGTTATTACGTAATCTGATTGAGTCCTAATGAAAGTGTATTCTAGAAGGCTTCGAACCAATAGGGGTGAAGCGGCTAACCGGGATCAATTCAACCTGGTCTTTGGAGGAAGGTTGGGTCAAATATCCATTTAGCGAAGAAAAATATCTCCGATATTATCAGGTAGCAGAAGATGAGAAGGTGGAAATTGCTGTTATGCACCTTGAAGGAGATGCACTTGATCTATACTCTTGGTTGTCGACAGATCAATCCATAGATTTTTGGAAAGATTTGACTCTCTTTCCCCATAAATTTTGAATCAGTAGAAATCCAGAACTTATGAACACTTGTGTAGCATAAAGCAAGCAGGAACTGTTCAGGAGTTTCGACAAGAATTCGCCAAGCGCTTCTCAAATTGGACGGATGTAAAACTCGGTTTTCAGATAAGGTATGAGCCAGATGCTTCAAGTAATTATGATTGTTAATCCGACTAGATCCTGACCTTATAACCTTTATAAATTCAACGTACCCAATATTAATATGATATAAATACTTTTAACGTATTATAATCTTCCTATACTAATAAATAAACAACTCTAAGGACACATGGCATCTTTCTAGGGCCTAAGCTTTCTCTAGCCGACACTTGTCACTCTTACAATCAATCTCACAAAAAAAAAACCGTTTACAATTATTTACCCAATTACACTAACTCATACCCATTAAAAATACCCGAAAAAAAAATACGGATGGTTATTTTTATTTTGCTCCTAATTCGAAAAATTCTAAACAAAACCCTAAAATTGCCGCCTCCTATTCTCTAAGCTTCCTCCCATGGCGAATTTTCACTTCGATCGATTGAATCAGTATCTATCAACCTTCATCTTCCGTTTGTCCATTACAATTTCATGAATGCCGCCTCCAATACTCTCTAACCTTCCTGTCATGGCGATTTCCACTTCGATTGAAACTTCGATTGCATAAGTATCTAACAAGCTTCATCTTCTGTTTCTCTTGCTTATCTGCGATTTAAAGGTAAAGTGTTATTCTTTAGTTTTTTTTTTGCGTTTTTCTTAATGATCTATAAAATCGAACAGATGCAAGTTTCTGATTTCTGATCTTTCGTTAATCCTTTTGTACGATCTAAATTTTGTTAATGTAGGATCCAA
>WOUH02000028.1:513962-530581 GCA_009936405.2 Stevia rebaudiana | reverse complement strand
GCCCCTCATACAGCCCACCCATTTCCACCATTTTACTCACCCACTTTACTCTTTCTCTCTCCTGCGTGGCAGTCAATCCAGCCCCCCATACAGTCCTGCGCACTGGATAGTCTTAGGTTAATAAATACAACTCTTTCCGCCAAAGAAATTTAACAGAAATAAGCTAGCATTTTACGTAATCATCATGCAAAAAAGGAAAAGAAGTTCAAGGTCTTCAATAACACAAGTAGTCACATGTAACGAGAACTCATCAAAAATGAGTTTGAAGCTTCTTGTCGACAAAAAAGGCTCACGAGTGTTATTTGCAGAAGCACCAAAAGAATTTGTGGATTTTCTTTTTCACATCTTCTCGTTGCCTCTGGGTACACTCATCGAGTTTCTGGGATCTAAACATATGGTGGGTTGTTTAGGAAAACTCAAAGATAGCATAGAAAAATTTCATTCAACTTACCTTCAACCTGGAATCAAACCAGATGATATTTTCTATCCCAAAACGTACAGCTTTCAATGGTGACAAGTTTCTGTTGTCTTATGATGCTTCTTCTGATGATGATCAATCTGGTGCAGTTAAAACAGTTTACAGGTGTGCAAGTGCAACACTAGATTGCAAAAGTTGTCGTCATAACAAAGCTTGCCGTTCACATGTCACACTGTATGCTAATTCCATATGTCCCAAGTGCGGTTGTTTAATGAATCTTGAGATGGATCTTGTAACGCCAAAGGAGGTGGAGGAAACAAAGTTAGAGGAAAAGAAAAAGAATGGAGGATATGTGAAAGAAGTTGTGACTTATATGGTGATGGATGATTTAGAGGTCAAACCAATGTCTACCATTTCTAGCATCACTCTCATTAATAAGTTTGGTGTGAAAGATTTGAGTCAACTTGAAGAGAAGATGGTTTGTTTTGGAAAAGATGAGGTATATATTATTATCTTCTATTTAACATGCGAGTCATTTTGTAGAGATTTGTTTAATAATTTGCAGTTTATTAATTAATTGAAATGGTAACAGGGTTTGAAGCTATTGATGGCGTCTTTGAAGACTGATAAAGTGCTGACAACACTCTGTATGCATTAATAGAACGTTTCTGGTTGTATATGAATTATCTTTTGAGCTAGTTTTTGTTCATGTAGCTTGTTAAAGCTCTTTTGTTACTTTGGATTTTCTAATTTTTAAACTGTAATCTTCTATTATTTTGGTATTAAAACTTGAATCTATAAATATTGTTGGCCTATTATGCCCTCCATCACTTGAAAGTTACGTGGTCTTTAGGGCGTGAGAGGTTTATGTGACAGTCTCCCCTCTTCACGCTCACAAGGTATTAGGTATACCTTGTTGTAGGAGATGGTGTTGTGCAGAATAGGGGTGTGTGGTTCGGTTCGGCTCGGTACGTTGTACCTGAAACTGAAACAAAAAAGTCGGTTCTTAAGTTTTTATAAACCAATTGGTTTTTGAATTTTTTTTTAAATATTTTTTAACATATCAACAAAATTAAATCTAATCTTGGACCTCTCTTATATAAAGCCCCAGTATAAAATTATTCAACAAATAAAGGTAATGTTAATTTAGAGATGAGATTGAGTTAAATAATAAGGAAGCAAAAAAGAACTAAACCTCACTGTGAAAATGATCGAACTCTTAACATATAGTGTGGTTACACTTCATAACTTCATATTTGTGGTCAATAAACAAGATATTATGACACTTATAATTCATTCATACATGTTTTAATCACTTAGATGAATAATTTTATAATATAATTTTTTTTATTATGCAAACTTTTTATTTGAACATGAATGATGTATTACTTATGAATTTTATATTAGGAATTAGCTATTTCTTTTCTATAACAATATTATCAAATTATTAGATTTAATGATTGCACTTGTATATGAAAAATGTGTGAAATAATATTTTTTATAAATTAAATGCATGTGGTTAGGTTTTTATAAATTTTATAAAAATAAGAAACTGAAATCAAACTAAGAATATCGGTTTTGGTTTTTTGTTTGGTTATATATTATTTGTTGTTCGGTTCGATTTTTTTAGTTAAATTAATTTTGATTATTTGATTTTGTTTTGATTAATTCGAGTTTTTGCTCAATTGGAACTACATATTGTTCATGGGCAAGTTAGAGGATACTTTGATAGTTCAAAAGTTTTTTATAATAAGATTTAATATTTCTTTCTTTATTTTTTTTGTGTTAAGTTAATCTAAATTAAAAGATGCTATTTCGATCAATATTTTCATATCATCCAACCTTTTCTTTTCCTCAAAAAAAAAGTTAATTAAAACTATTATTTTCTAGTCATGATGAATTGAAAAGGTTTTCATGATTTACAAGCATAAAAGTATTGAGGTGACCGTCCACAAGGCTTAAGAGACTTCCTTACACCATTGACCATCTTATCAAACATGTTTTTTTCAACAGTGTCGATTGACAAGCTTTTGGGTTCAATGACGAAATTCTTTTAATTGATGTTGGACGGTCTAACTATTTGAATAGAGAGAACCGAGACCATGAGATAAAACCTCCGGGCTCATTTAACGGCTTTTATGCTCTGGATGAGATTTGAGCCTAGATATCTCCATATAAAAAGAGCTCATGCACCCTCACCTTACCTGAGGATCATTGGTTTTATCCAACATCTAGATCCTACATTTTTAACGCCATTTTATTAAAATTCAATTAGAGAAGGATAGACACCACTAGTCCACTACACAAACCAGTTCCAACTAGACCCAAACTTTTGTTTTGTATATTGTTTGCCTCATTGTCCCTCAAACCGGTTTAGAAACCAAACCGCTCTCTCTTAAAACCGGTTCAACCCGACTAAACCAACGGTTTGGGGTCCCACTGCTTCAAACCTACACAAACCGGTTTCATAGGGTTTGAATATTTTTTCACTAAACCGGTTTATAACTTGAGTTGTATCTGTTAAAACTGGTTTTGACTAAAATTGATCAAATTGATTCAATTTACAACCGAAAACGGTTTTATAAAAAAACCAATTTGTACACCTTTATTTAGAGGAGTTCAAGAAAACCTATTCTAGAACCGGAACCGACAGACCCTACCCGAACCATAACCGACCCTATTTGAAACGGTGGTAACAAAACGTTTAGAAACCTGCCATAACAGTCAAAACTTGATAAAAAAACCCATAACAAAACTGATTTCTCTCTACCCAATTATTGACTTTTGTTGACAAAAGCATAACCGATTCTACAAAAAGAAACTGATTTGAGCACCTCTGGCTCTACCTCTATTTGTGAACACCGTAAAATCATATGGGCTTATTTGTTATCGAACTTGAGTTGTGACTGATTATAACTTATAAGCATGGCATATTCGGGTCTGGCCCATTTTAGTATCATTGTAGATCCACCTCATACAAATACCCAATAACATATCTCGAAACCCTAGTTCACTAACTCTTTCCCGTTTCCATTTTGCAGGGTACGTTTGGCCGTCTCTATCTTCTTAATGTAAATTTCTAAATTAGGGTTCATATTTGCTTAATCTATCTATAATATTTGCACGCGCTTCACTTCCGATCTGATTTTTATTTGTCTATTTATCATCATTTTGCTATTCAAATTGCTTGATTTATCCAATTTGACGTTTTTACAGTAGATCGATTGGAGTAAGCTCGGTTAACAATGGCGCCCAAAGGTTTGTATCTTCTTCCTCATTATAACACAAATTTGGGTTATGTATAGCTAATTTTTATCAATCTTTGCTTTGCATTTAGCAAAGTAATTTGCACTGTAGTTAGTGTTACGGTTTCTGTAAAGCGCTGAAACCCACTGAATTTCAATCGAAGCAAGTTTATAGTTTAGTCGGCTTGAATTATACACAGTTTGGTTTATCATCGTATTATTATGGTTTGTAGTTTGTAACTTTGAAGTTGAAACCAGCGGTGTTTTTTTTAATACTTGAACATTTTATTTTGGAACATATAAATTCATTATACTCATGATCAATATTTATTATTTTCTTAAGTAATTACAAAGTCATGCTTTAAAAAAATAATAACTTTGTTCAAAATTAGTGAAACTAGGTCGTTAAACTGCTATCCAAGGTTGTTTTTTGTTTTCTAAATTGTAGTTTGTGGTTTTTCTTAAGAATTTTTTATAAAAACCAAAACATTTCTTGTTAGTATTTTTTAGAATGTTTAGAGTTATCGGTTATTTGCTTTACATAATTGAATGCTTATTAAGTTGTTTTAGAATGTTTAAAGTTTCAGTCAATGTATGCTAATGTTTAATTTAGTTTAAGTAGGGTTTAACATACCGATGGCATAAATTAACGTATATCGTTTTTATTTTTGTGAGGATTTTACCAATGTTTTTTTTAATCTTGTTGCAGCTGATGTTACAAAGAAAGCTGATGCAAAGACTCAGGCTTTGAAAACCGCAAAGGCGGTTAAAACCGGTTCAACATTCAAAAAGAAGGCTAAAAAGATCCGAACCAAAGTCACATTTCACCGCCCGAAAACATTGAAAACTGACAGAAACCCAAAATACCCTCGCATCAGTGCACCACCAAGAAACAAACTTGACCATTATCAGATTCTTAAATACCCTTTGACTACTGAATCTGCAATGAAGAAGATTGAAGATAACAACACTTTGGTTTTCATTGTTGATATTCGTGCTGATAAGAAGAAGATTAAAGCTGCAGTGAAGAAGATGTATGATATCCAAACTAAGAAAGTCAATACTTTGATCAGGTATTTTCATTATTTTGATATTATTAAGTTTTAATTCACTGTTATTGAGTTTTTCAGTGGTTGTTATATTGAATCTGGTTATATGTTGCTTGGTTTTGTTAAAATATTTTCTCTAATAAAAGACTAACAATCTGGCACGTGTGACCTCCTATTAAACCATATTACACGTGGTAATTGATTATTGGATAATTTTTTCAAACAATTTCTTAATCTTATAAACTTTTAGTAAATTCTATTTAATAAATATACAATTATGAAACATAAAATTTATTTTCAAACTTTCCTTTAAAACTCTAATTTCTTTCATCATCATACGATATCACAATAAATGTAATTCATGGGTCAATAGACTATTTATTTTTTCAAACTTTCTTTATAAAATCCTTGTAAATTGTATTTAAATTTTTTCTTTTTTCTAAATGTTAAAAAGTTTACTTTAATTGTATTTATTTCTTTTACATACGATTGCGTAGTAATATTAATTTTAATACACATCCGTGTAGTATACAGGTCAATAGGCTCGTATTTTATATATAAATAGGTAAACTGTCGAAAAAAATTCTAATTATTACTGGTTAGTATCTTGTTTATCTTTTTAATTGTTTGATGTGTAACAAATGACAGTTTGTTTTTTTATTATGTGATGCAGACCTGATGGAACCAAGAAAGCTTATGTTAGGTTAACTCCAGACTATGATGCTTTGGATGTTGCTAACAAGATTGGAATAATTTAATTTAAAATGTTGTTTCAGTTTAAAGGGAAATGTATGCTCATTTTGGCAGTTTTGTTAGTTTTATTGTCACCAATACTACATTAAGTTTAATTTGGTTACTTTTGACTTTGCTTATGGTTGCTCCATTAATTATTTTATGATGTTTGTACTTGTGATTTGAGTATTCTAGACATTAAATTGAGGTAAGGTAATGAAATGTTAGTGTATTTATCTTTTGATTATAATTTTAGTTTTTTGTATACTATGTATTCTTTTAGAGTATTCATATGAATATCTCTATCTTTATCTTTATAATTCACTAAAAATCAATATATTTTCTCTCTATAATTCAGTTAAATAATAATTTTTTGTACCTTTATCACTACTTTTCACTCTTCTATTTAATTAAGTAATATTTTTGTTTTTACTTTTCTATTCAATTAAATAATAATTTTTATACTTAATACTATATTTTTTCTCTCTAATTTACTTTGATAAACGGTGTTTCTCTATATTTACTAGTTTCATCAGTTTCTCTATATCTTTCTACTCACAACCACAATTATGCTATATTTATGATATAAAAATTTTACTTACATAAATTATAGAGAACCAAATATAAATGCTACAATATAAAAATTTTACTTACATAAATTATAGAAAACTAAATGTGAATGCTCTAACTGGCTATGCTTTTCTTTATAAGTTTTATCTTCTTGTTGATCTAAATTAATGAGAGGTCTTCAAAAGTTATGTCTTTTATTCCATTTAATTTCCTAGTTTTTTATTCAAGTTACTTTTCTCTTACAAACGTTATATTAAGAAAAGAATATTAGATTTCTTGTTGAATGGCTATTGGTTAATTCTTTTCGTGTAACCAAATATATACCTTTTTGGTTCTTTTTAATGGTGCATTGGGTTCAATCTGTTTGCAAAATTGCATAGTATCAAAGATATTTGCAGATCGATGGAAGGAAATATTATGGGCAGTACAGGCGGTATGTCACTTTTGGTTCTATTTTATTACGCTTTTCGGTATAAATAAAATTATTATCAAACCTGATAAATCAGAAAAATCTAGGGTCTTTCAGAATCACATTATAGAAAGTGTATTAGTATACGTGTTTTCCCTATCAAGATATATGTTTATAATTTAGGTTGTTGGTGTTATACTTTTTCATAAAAATCTAAATCTTATACTCATCTAAAACTTGAAGCCGGTAAACTTTTATGCGTCGGACCCCATCTAATATCAAGGATGGTTCATGAGAAAACCATTTTTTATGCGAGAATAAAAAAAAACATATTTTAGTAAACTTCAAACATTTCTCGTTTCTTCATACGTTAACATTTTTAAAACGTTCTGCACCATTAAATCACTAACTCTCTTTCAAACAAGTATAATTGAGTTATGTCAAAAAAATTCGTATCGTAAGTGGTAGTATACTACATATGTAAGACACATTTTTTTGAACGGAAACTTATAATATACATACATTAAAAAAATAAAACACTTATATGAAATGTGTAAAGTAGCTCAAAGTTCTAAATTATATAAATTATCATCATACTGTATACGTGTAGTATGACTTTAGTATCTCATACTGCTATATGCTGTATACATAAATAAATGAAAAAATAAAGAAAAACACGAATAAATCTCTTATGAAAACGCAAATACAAATTTAAAGTATAATTTGTAAATTATTATATCATGCTGTATATATGTAGTATTAAAATTTTATGACGTATTTTTTTTTAATATGGCTTCATTATACTCGTTTGAAAGAGTAGAAAATTTGTGATTCAATGATGCAATTCAATTTAAAAAATAATAACGTATGAAGAAATGAAAAATATTTAAAGTTCATTAAGTTATGTTTTTTTGTTTTCTCGCACAAGGAAATGCTTTTTGCATGAATCTTCCACTCTAATAACATAAGCCAAACCTAAATCCACATTAAAATCTATAAGTATCAAGATTTTTGTTATTCTATAAAACAATTCAGGTGTTTTCATTAGTACCCGAACGAAAGAAATGTGTTTTTAGGTAGGTATTTGAATATGTGTATGATGAACCTGGTGAGCATTGACATGCATAGCTTGGTTTTAAACAAAAATCATATATCAATAGTTAAAAAACATAGCATGTTATAACGGCATATAGGAACCAAATTTAATTTAAAAGCAAAAAGTAAAAAATGTGTTATGGACATGACTTGATTTTAAATAAAAAATTTATATCAAAACATGACAAAACAAAAACTTCATAAAGATAATATAGAATCTATACTTTAAAAGTAAAAGTTTCATTTTAGAAATTAAATAATAATATTAAAATAATAATCAAGCACTAACATATAATCGATGATGTGAACAATTATTGAAATTATTAACTTGGTTACATGATATCATAAAATAGGAACAATGATTTATTGTAACGTTAATTTTTTATGGTTGTAGTTGCAAAGGAGCTTCAGCACTTTAGTCATGATCATCCACTCAACCTTATGCATTTGCGGCCACCAAACTACAAAATTATAAACGATGACGATGAAGATGAAGATAAAGAAGATGATTATGTGGAGGAAGACCATCATGGTGGCAAATGCAATCTATGCAACGAACAGATCTGGTCATTTCATTTGTGTTACTACTATTGCATGTCTTGTGACTACGCATTGCACAAATTTTGTGCAGAACTACCTTTGACCATACAAGATCACCCGTTACATTTCGGCCACGATCTTACATTCTTCAAGTTAAATCCATATGATGAATTTCACTATCTAAATACTAATCGTGAATGGAAGTGTTCTTTCTGCAATCTTGAGTGGAAGAATAGCTATAATTACCATTGTTCTTTGTGCAGAGTTACTATGGACATAATTTGTGCTACTATGTCACAACAGAAAATAAACCACCCTAGTCACCCTCACCAACTGGAGCGCATGTGCGGGCCCATAGTTTCCAGATGCGGAGCTTGTGGTAATAAACATGAAGGGGTCTTCTTTCAGTGTACCACTTGTCCTATCTTACGATTCAACTTGGACTGCATATTGTTGCCAGCCAAACTATTAATACAAAACCATACTAATAAAATGTTCACCCATTCACATCCACTTACTCTTGCATATTCCTTTCCATATCCTGAAAGGAAAGCTAAATTTTATCCATGTTGTAGAGTATGTGATGGTGCGTTTTATGGTCATTTATGGATTTACAAATGTGATAAATGTCGATATTACATGCATGTTGATTGTGCAACTTCAAATAGAGAGGCATTTATGTCCATCTTCTTATATGAAAGTGAGTATTCTCTTCTTCCCTTTTATCTCATTAGTTTGTGTCATTATTATCCTAGTCTTATTTTAAGTATATCCATCAGTTTGTGTCAATATTATCCTAGTCTGATTTTAAGTATATCCATCAGGTCATGGCAAAACTTCTAAAAATTTTAAAGAATATGAACATCCAAATTTGGTCCACTGCCCATTTCCCGATGAAGGTGATAACTTTTTGAGGCGTTATATGCGTGATCAAAATAAGTTTGTTGGTAAACAAAATGATTGTGAAATGCTCAACCATTTTATCCATCAACACCCACTCATCCTTGTTGATAATGAAACATCAGTTCGTAAAAAAATGGTTTCTCTACACGACCCTATGAAAAGAGTTCGACTATTATGTGATGGATGTATGAGACCAATCATGACAGTACCATTTTACATGTGTTCTCAATGTGTTGATGAACAATGTTGTTTTGTTATTCACGAGTGGTGTGCTAAGCTACCTTTGGAAGTACGAGACTACGTGGGCCATCCTCAACATACTCTTTTTCTCCTACCAAAAATCTATGACGAGTTCTTAGGTGTGTTCAAATGTGCCACTTGCAGATTGCCATCCAACTGTTTCGCGTATGGATGTATAATGTGCAAATATTACATTGATATCAATTGTGCTTTCATACCGAACGAAATCACACATGATGCTCATCCTGATCATCTCCTCATAAAAGAAAAGTTTTCAACTCTGCTTAGGAATAGGTACTGTGATGCGTGTGATTATTCGATGAATGAAAAGTTGGGATTTCATTGTCCTTCTTGTGATTTCTACATTCATGCGGAATGTGCTTTGTTTTTGCCTAAAGTGATTAAGAACAAGTGTGATAAACATCCATTAAGCTTGAGATACGATCCAACAGAGAACCATATTAGCGAATACTTTTGTGAAATATGTGAGGATGAATTTAGCCCTTGGGAGTGGTTCTATCATTGCATTAAATGTGTTCAGTCTGTGCATGCTGCTTGTGCGCGCTTAAAACCTCAAGAAGGTGCGCTAGCTACATATAATGGTTATGATAGATGCATCTATAAGTTTCTCAATATAAAATTTGGAGGAACACTTGAGATCACATGTCACTCACACCGCTTGGCCTTTGTTCAAGGGCTTGCGAGCGATGACAAATGCGTTCAGTGTTTTTCAAGATTGCAATATCATATGATTCTCAAGTGCTTAGAGTGTAAGTTTGCGTTACATTACGAGTGTGCTGCAAGTGTGGATTTGTAAATTTGTTATGTGTCCAATCAATTATTTTTAATAGTTTGTTTTCACAATTTGTCATTTTATATCAACTATTTAATGTAGAATTGAAGTCTCTTTTGACATTCAGATATTGTTACTTTTATTGTGTGAAAAGAAAGACTAGCTATTTAAGTAACCGAATGTACTATGCTTCATGGCATGTGATGTTGCATCATGTTGGTATTATTGAAAGTATCTAGGTTACATAACATTATATATCACATTAGAAGTCATAAGCGCAAGTGTTAATGTAGTGCCTTCATAACATTAAGAGTAAATTGCAGTTTTTGTCTTTGAGGTTTGCAATTCAGTTCACTCATAACGTTTTTCATCTCTAAAGTTTCAAATATAAAAAGTTTTGTCTCAAAACCCTTAACAAAAAATTATTAAACTTGAAACGTTAGGGATAGAAATTGTTAAGTGTTGAAACGTTAGGGACGAAACTATTAAAAGTGAACCTAAGCTTATATTTCAAAATTTTTGTCACTTTCTTCTAATTGTAGGTCTTAGAATCCGTTTGGATCTCACTAAGATAAATACAATGATTACGTGCGGAATACGTAATCATGTAAGTGCGTATCAAATCAATCGCATAACAAAGAAATACAAGATGAATAAGATGAAGAACAAACAAGAATAAGCTCCATAATATTGAATTTCATTAACTGATGTAATATGAGAATTACAATTGATCAGAATAAAAAAGTTACATTCAAAGATAAAACAAAAACTATTTATACTAAAATAAGTTCGAATAGTTCGAACTTGTTTAAGTTCGAAATAGTTGAATACAATAAGTTCGAACTTCTTCAAACTTACTATATCCAGACTTATTTCGAACTTAAACAGTTTCGAAATCCTTGAACTTATTTAATTAATTTTAAACTTATTGAGTTCAATGGTTTTTGAACTAATTTCGAACTTATCAAAGTTATCACTATCGAACTAAGTTCAAAAACTAATTACTTTGATATTGTTTCAAACTAATAATCCTAACTAAATAATTTAATAAATTGAACTTTCATTATATCAAACATTCAATTACATAAATCCTATTCATGAAACAAACAAACAAATACACGATCTTCAATAATCTCTGAGCACTTGATAATCCAGTGTTCCAACCAACGCTCACCACCTTTTGAAATTGTTTTGCTTCTATTAAATGATCTTTATGAAACCGAATTGTTTTGGCATGAAGAACTTTTAAATCTGATTCACTTAGATTAATCAAAGTGATTGGTTCTAATACTCTGAGTACTTCTTTATTTGTATCATCCAAACACACAGCCTCTGAAGTTTCACCATCCAAGTACAAGAGTTTCATATTTTTCGAAATATCCATTTCAAACCTTTTCAACGGAATATGCTTCAGACTCTTCACGGGTTTGAGCTCATACCTTATTCTTGGTTTCCTAGTAATCCAATCCAAATCGTTTGGAAGTGGAATTTTTTTCAATTTTTGAGGTTTAACCTTCTCAAAATTTCTGGACTTTACTTCTTTTCGAATTATCTTTTTTATGCACAAAGCAATATCGTCTCCAGAATGATTTATTAATCTTTCATCTTCTAATACTCTGACTTCATAAAGGAAACTGATTAAATGATTAATACTTCGTTTTAAGAACTGAACTCCATCCATTCTCTTGATAATAAACACATTTAATTCTTTGTCGTAAGCCCAGCTCAAAATCTTACCAACACATTCTCTTATATTCTTATAAGACTTTTTAACTACCGGAACTTTTGTCCTTTCAGAATTTCTCTTCCACGCATTAACACAATCATCGATTATCTCTTTCAAACTTTTAACCGGTACCTTACTGTCATCAAACATATTCCTCAATCCAGCTTGTGCAAACATTCTTTCTATGTTAATCATCGCCTTCTTTATTTCTTTATCTTTTTTGATTATTTCATCCCAATCTACTTCTTTAAAGTCCGGACCACATACTCATTCACCTTCTTCTAAATCTGAATTGCATTCCTCGGTAATCGTACTTACTGAATTTTCAAACACCAGTTCAATATCAAACTGAGACTCTTTCAACTCTTCATCCATATCATCCACAAATTCATCATCAACATCGTCGATATCTAATAAAGCTTCAATCATTTCATTCCAAGATTCATACATTACAACTTCAAATAACAATTTACTATTCTCATAATATTGGACAAAAATGTTAAACAAATTAAAATGTCAAGGACTTAGATGAGAAAAAAAACTTTTTAATCGAAATTGACAAAAGTGCCCAAAACAAAGAGACTAAAATAACAATTTACTATTCTCATAATATTAATCGAAAATTAAAATTACAAGATTTTATAGGTTTATTGGAACACTCGAAATGGAGAAAAAGGCGTAACAAGAAACGCTCAATCGATCGTCTTTCCAATTTATGAACATTAAGTATGTACATTAAATGAAGTTAATAGTATTTAAGAGTGTTCACGGTTGGGGTTAAAATCATGAAACCTAAGCCACCTGTTTGCATGGGCTGGCTTAAGCTTTGTAGAATCCGAATAAAAATTTTGAGGCCCTTTTTCCGAATCTCATTGACATAATATGGGGTTTAATTCCTTTTAAAGCTTATAAGCAACAAGCCTAAAAACTAACTCAAACGACTTATTACTAATTCTTTAAATCAAAATATAATAAACTTAAAAGACTCCAAAGGTGCTTCTATATTGTATCAGGGCTTAAAATTAATTATCATAAACGTAAAATGTTTAGGATAAGGGCTTTGGAACAAGAAGTAATGGAAATGGCCGACATCATGGGGTGTGAAATAGACTCAAGTCCTTTTATACATCTGGGTATGCCGATTGGTGCTAACATGTCTTTGGCCAAAAATTAGAACCCTATTGTGGATCGCATCAGTGCACAATTAACAACTTGGAAAGCAAAGAACTTGTCTTTTGGTAGGCGACTTACACTTACTAAATCGGTCCTAGGAATTCTCCCGATTTACCATTTTTCAATGTTCAAAGCACCAATCAAAGTTCTCGATCAATTAGAGGCTATCAGGAGAAAATTTTTATGGTGAGGTTACGTAAACAACAAAATTCATTGGGTACCTTGGGAGAAAATAACTTCTAGTAAGCAAATAGGGGGTTTGGGGTCTTTAAACAACATCAATTACGCCTTACTTTTGAAATGGAGATGGAGAGCACTTAACTAAAGCCAGACACTTTAGGCCCTTTGTTTAAAAGCAAAAGGTAAGGTGGATTGCAATGACCACCATAATCTTCGAAAGCCTCTTTGGCAAGTTATTGGTAAAAAAATAGCGGCCTTTTCGCTGGAGAACCAGGAAGCAAGGAATATGATATTCACAAGAACATGAAATAACATGGAATTTTGGGGAGTAGATGAAAAATCTAAAAGGTTGTTCATTAAAAGGGAGGATAATATGGTGGAGATGTTTGACTCTTCAATAGCATTTCTAGGCCAATCAAAAGAAGATATGTTGAGAATCTACAGTTATGAAAGTACTCAATCCACATATCTTAATCTAGTCTTTAGAAACATGGTAGATAGCCTAACGAAAATGTTTGAACCTGGTGCTACTGTTTTAGCATCCTCTGATGCTGATCAAATTCCACTTGAGGTACAACCAATCAGTACTCATGACACCATCACCTCATGGAGCTATGATCCAAATGGTCGTACAATCACAATTCAAAGAATAGTTGGAAGGATTACCACCATTCTAAAGCATCATGTATTCTCCCTTCTACGGTTAGACCATTATGACCTTGCAGAAATTCCCTTGTATAACCCCTTAAAGCATGAAGTTGGGTACACGCTTGAAAGACAAGTAGATGAATGGGCACAAGGAGAAAAAAGTTTTAGTAGCCTATGTGGTGACTGTAAGATCATATAAGGCTAGTTCTATTCAAAACAAAATCAATGTACTTGGTTTTCATCCAACAAGTCCAAAGTTCTACCGAAGACACAGTCTGTCGTAAGAACAACTTCTACCGAAGACTTATTCTTGCTTTCTACCGAAGAATAGTCTATCGGCAGAACAAATGATCTACCGAAGGTAGGATACTGCTAATGTATAGAGTACTACCGATAACGAAGATTGCTTTTGAAAGAGATCTACCAATAAGATGCTTGAGAGAGATCTACCAATAAGTTGCTTGAAAGAGATCTACGGATGAACTGCATCTACTGAATAAGCATCTTCTATTTTCAGTACGTATGAACCGTTGACTTGATTGTTCTCCTGACAAACAATATATACGTGTGACTCCTCTATCCTCACTGATGACAAACATTAATGTAACCTTAATATTAGAATTCAATAGAAATTTGATGCCGTTTACTTTTAATGTTTGTATTATGTTGTAAGTCATGTTTGCTAGATCATTGTAATGTAACTAAGTCTGTTCGTACTATTATACATATATACTTTTCGCTTTTAGTAATCCAGCGTGTAATACCTGCAAGTATACAGTTGTAGCTTTATATATAAACAGTCACCCTTAATCATTATGTATGCTTGCAACTTTGAATATTTAGTGATAATATACTTTGACCTTGTTTGAATATTCATCTTCTTACTGTTCTTACTAAGTTTGCAGACTGTTAGTGAGAAATTACTTAATGGTGTTTTTGTCATTCTTAAGTAAATAAAACATAAAACCTTGTGGGTCTGCTTGGTATGAGGTAATGGAATGGACGGCGAAATGGAATAGGCGAGGTAATGGAATGGACAAGGGAATGAAATGGATTATTACCATTCCATTGTCATGTTTGGTTACCAGTGGTAATGAAATGAACCATTACTTCATGTTGTTTGGTAGAAAGAAAAAGATGATGAAATGAAACACAATTTGAGTCGGGTCGAGGTTCTGGTTATTGTTTGAATCATGAACCGGGTTGTGGTTTGGGTCGTGGTTCAACTCATGGGTCGGTTCGTGGTTTAGGTTGTGGGTCGGGTCATGGTTTGGGTCGCGGGTTGTGTGTCATGGGTTGGTTCATGGGTCGGGTTATGATTCCAGTCATGGTCGGGTTATGATTTGGATTATGGGTTGAGTAATGGGTCGGGTCATGTTTTTGGTCACGGGTCGGGTTATGATTCGAGTCATGGGTCGGGTAATGGTTTGGACTTTGGATCATAGGTTGGGTAATGGGTCAGGTTATGGTTCAAGTCATTGGTCGGGTCATGGTTTGGGTCATGAGTCGGGTTATGGTTTGAGTCATGGGGTGGGTAATGGGTCGGGTTATGGTTCGAGTCATGAGTCGGGTAATGGTTTGGATCATGGGTCGGGTAATGGTTCAAGTCATGGGTCGGGTTATGGGTCGGGTCATGGGTTGGGTAATGGGTCAGGTCATGGGTCAGGTCATGGGTTGGGTAATGGGTAGGGTCATGTTTTGATCATGGGTGGATACTAGGTCGAGTCATGGTTGGATCATTGATCGGGTCATTCTTTTAAAGGAAAGGAATGGAAAAAAAAAAAACACCCCTCCCCTAAGGAATGAAAATCATTAAAAGTAAAGGAATCGCATTCCTTATGTAATGATACATTTCATTTCTAATTGTAACAAAAAATGTTTTATTGCATTCTAAGGTAATGACTCATTACATTCACGCCCCCATTCATGCATACCAAACACTACCTTATTGTTATATCTGAACTCCTATTTATTTTGGCTTGGTTGACAAAATAATAAGCAATTTAGCAAATAAGATACGTAAGCAAGTGTTACCAAACTAACACCTTATCGATTTAGCAATTAATTAAGATACCTAATCAATCGACAACAACTAATGAAGTCAAATTCAATCAACTAACACATATACAGTTGCAAGTCTCACACTCTCACCAGTCACCAATAGATAAACAGTTCACATAAATCTTAACAAATTTTAATAAATCTTAATCAAGAGACATGAGAAAATGAGAAACTAAGAGAAATTATACCTGTACACTTGAAGAACCGGGTCAAAGATACATAAGGAACATATATTTTAAATTTTTAACGACGATAGTACTCTTTAATTTCCAGCTAATAGATTCATCTTTATGTGTTTTGAACCTAAAAAAAGTATTTAATTAACAATTAAACAGATTAACACAGACATATTACTAGAGTCTCTAGTTACTTTTACCTGTAACGAACTCACATTACCTATAGCTCTTGTATATCTTTTATTGCATTGGAGTTGAGACCAAAATACTACTATTTAACGTTTCATACTTAATGAGGCATGTCCTCATCAATTTTACTATATATTAATATTAGCATTACAGATCCACGTTAAAAGGGTCCAACTTCACTAGTAAAACATATAGTCATATACACAAATAATAAAAAACATATAGATAAATAATTAAAAACATATTCCTTTCATGGTTTCCCTAAACATGTTAATTTAAAAGCGTCAATATGATTAGAAAGATACTCCTTGATGGTTCCCTAGAACATGTTTAAAAGTTTAAATTAAACTTAAAGTTGATTATCGAAGCTATCAACATGACGGGTTGATGGTTTTCAGTGGCGGATCCAGGAATTTTTTCTAATGGGTTCACGTTTTTAACTAGTAAGATCTCTCACACACCAAATGCTAGA
>WOUH02000028.1:478414-513862 GCA_009936405.2 Stevia rebaudiana | reverse complement strand
CGCAATGTATGCTTGTTTGATTTTACACAACATGATTTTAGAAGACGAAGGACGTGCCATTTGCGAATACTATGATGTGCCAGACGAGAATCAAAATGTCGAGATCAGCGAAGAAGAGAGACAAGCAAACCGCGCCTACATCCACAACGAAGTAATACACACAAACCTTAAATCAGATTTGATTGAATACCTTTGGGTCAACCATCCAAGAAGAAACTCAGACTCACCCGTTTGATTATTATTTTTTAAGAATATTAGAATGTTTAATTATGTATTTTTTAAGAATATTTGAATGTTTAATTATGTATTGTTTAATTATGTTTTTTATAAGTGTTTTTACTTTTAATAATAATATAAATAAAAAGAAAATTAAAAAAAAACAATCATTAACGCGTCATACTCAAAGCCCCAACCACTACACCCATTTCCATCACCCCTTCTCCCTCCTGCGTGACACTGACGCGTCATACTCAAAGCCTCTTCAAAGCCCCAACCACTATGCATGGTCTTACAAGCAAACCCAAACCCGAACAAACATCTAGTGTCCAATTTCTCTATCTAGCACAAGAGCTTTCTAAGTTTTTAGAAATAACAAATCAGATTATTTTTTATAAAGATTTCAATTTATAGAACCCCTAATGAAGGAAACATATTTTGTGTATGAAAGAAAGATCCTTTCATCTCAATTTTGATAAGAAAAATTCTTTAATCTCAATTTTGATAAGAAAGATTCTTTTATCTCATTTTTTATAAGAAAGATTCCTTTGCTCTCTGTGACAGTTTTTTCTTATATGTTTTTTCACGCTTAAAAATATAATCCGTCTTGTACGTCTATAACCGACCACAAATTGAAAAAAAATAAACTATACGCTTCCTTAAAGAGAGTAGAAAAAATAAAAAAGTGTCCATTGTAAATCAATATTGATTAGTTTGTACATATTTCAAATACAACTGAAATACTCTATTTTTCTTTGGGTTAAACAAACCGGTTCATCCCAAAAAAATGAACTTGCACCTATGTTTGGACCGAGTCACATTACCATATCTTTCACCGTTTAATCATTTATCATCTTTTCCTAAGTTACAAAACATGTTTATATCGCTACAATCTTGACAATTCTTTTTCAAACCGGTTTGAAAGACGCTTCATTTTTTCTTCCATTTCCAATTTCTTTATAAAAAAAGCAGCAGCATTCGATAGCATCACCTTGATGTCGTGTTTCATCGCTTCAAAGTTTCGGTAATAAAAGTTTTTTATTCTTAACCCAATGATCTCAAGAGTCAATGGAACCGGAAACCTGAAAAAGTAAAATTTTAAGTTATGGTAATTTGAGTGTTAAGGTTGACTTCAAAAGTCAAACAGATTGAAATATCAAAAAGGTCAAAACTTTACCTGTTTATGAACTCTAATTTCTCTGATGCGTGTTTTAACTTCTTAATCCCATACTCGTCCTGCAAGATTTTAGTCAATTTACCCATTAGAATATTTATATATGATAAAATAAAATAAAAATATAACATCATCATTTCCTAGAATTGACTACCCACCACATTCTTTGTAGGAGGAAAAATTTTAGAAAAAAAAAAGTAAAGTGCCATTTTGGTCCCTGGTTATATTCAAAATTGCCACTTTCATCCCGAGGTTATGTTTCTCTCCATTTCAGTCCCTGGTTTTGTAATTTGGTGCCATTTAGATCCCTGGTTATATTCTATATTTGCCACATCTGCAGTGCCGGAAGAACCAAACTGACACCAAGACACCAGGTTACAAAACCAGGGACCCAAATAGCGAGAACCATAACACAAGGATCAAAGTGGCAAATATGGAACAAAGCCAGGGACCAAAATGACACTTAACTTAAAAAATATACTTACGTTTCACATATTGGGTCAACTTAACCTTAACCCGACCCAACCTGGACCCGTTTGACATTTTACTGAACCCGAATAAAGTAAAATTACCTGATTGCCCCTAGTCGATTGCTCTAGCTTCGAAAGAAACGAAAGCATCATCTTTCTAACATCATGATCAATCACGGGTTGCTCCCAATCACTATCTTGATCAAGTAATTCCCACGGGCTATGTCTTACCGGGTCAAGTTCATCTTCATTATATCTAACAAGATATCTTTCCCATTGACTTCCGGGAAAGTCAGCCGATTTATCACTAATTGACTCAACCCAACCATGCCACATGTTTCCACCAACACCACCTTCATCCCGCCACCACACCGAGCATTTATCACCCGGAATCCAACTTCTTTCAAGAGAATTTTCATATCGCGTTCTCTCAACCAAGAAATCGGGGAAGTTGATCAACTCTGGTAAAGTCAAACTAAACGTTCGACCCGACAAGTTAGATGAAGGGTCTATGAATTTAAGTTTAAGTTTACAACCGCTTTCTCCGGATCCCGGCAGAGTGACATAATTTAAATCATCAACCAAACAAATTTCGACGTCTCTAATGTTTTGTTTAAATATCACCCATGGCCCACGTTCGGATGAACCTTGTGATTCCATGCACTCTTCATGACCCTAAAATATAAAAAGTCATTATTATCCGAATGATTGTAGATTTGAGTCCTACAATTGCGGTTAAAAAAAGTATTAATCTTTTTGTTTATACCAATCTTGGCCAAAATTTGGCCAATTACCACAAACTATTTGTAATTTTTTGAAGTTAGGGGCATTTTTGTAACTAAACTACTTCTGACATGTTTTTGGCTAGAATGGACATAAATAATATAAATCAGGTTTCATTTGTCTCAGTTCCAGCCAAAAACTTTCTGAATGACTGAAATGCCCTTCTAGTTATGATTTGTCAACATGTTATATGTAAAAAAATTGATGTGTAATTATCTAAATTCAGTGGCATTTTTGTAATTTTACAATTTCCAGCAAGTTTTTGGCCAAACTAAGCATAAACAAGATCAAATTGATACTTGGAAGACCTGAAAGACTGAAACTTCGACTTTTTTCAGGGGCATTTTTGTCAATACCTGTCTAAAGTATGCAACTTCATCACCTAGTTGAGGAATATACCGGTATCTTCCTTCTTGACCCGACAATAAAAGCCAATTGGTTTTGATGAGTTGACTATTTGACTTGCTTCCTGAACCGCTCGCCATAGAAGTATCACACGGGATTAAGTTCATTGCATTTTTATGATTTTCAAGTACATCATTTGTTTCACGGGAACCGGATTTAAATTTCACTGAATCGACTTCTGTCAAATTATCATTGTCTTTGGTTTTGATTATCAACTTTAATATTCTTTTCTTTTGAGGTTCAATATCATCTTCTGTTTTCATTTGAGAGCACTCACCACCAGTTGGATTCGCATCAGAATCAGATTTCATTCTCGATTTAAAAATTATTTTTGGTCTCGTTGTATTGTGATTTTCAGAAAGTTTTGAGCTTTCTTCTTCTAGTCTTGAAGATGTTGACGGTTTATTGCATTGACCAGGGGTATTTTGGGAAACTGGTGACTTCTTTGGCATAGGTAATTTCAATAATATCTTTGGTTTTGACTCTGGTGGTGGGATTGGAACCTTTGGTTTTTCCTCTTCTTCAATAGACCCCTCGCTTTCTGACAAATAATCTTCTGACACATCATCATCATCATCATCATCATCATCATCATCAATATCAACAATATCAACATCAACATCCTCTTCTTCCTCGTCTCCAAAATCTTGTGAAGAAATTTTTTTACCATTTCGTGCAGAAGCTCGCTGAGATCGTGATGATGTCACCTTTGTATTGTTGCGATTGTTTTTTGATTTTTTTGCTTGTTTCTTTCGAGATGAAGTCCCTTCGTTCTCGTTTATGTTCTTTCTTTTAAGACGACGTCCGGATGAAGCTGTCCATTCAACCTGAAAAATTGCATTATTAATTTTAAAAAAAATTAAACAGCATTTGCATTAATAATTAGTAGTTAAAAATCAAATAATGGGTTGGTAGGGTAACCGGTAATTCGACCTGTGAACAAGTTGAAACCCAAAATATATAATACAATCTTTTTGGTGATTTTTTTAATTTCTTTAATATTTAATAAATAAAATAACATAAAAAAGTACCAAGTTTCGGGCTTTGTGCTTTCAATTTTGTAACGAGTTTGATTATTAAGTCTAATTCCTGATAACTTTTACGTTAAATTAGGGTGATATGACAAAAACAACCTTTGACCTTTTGAATAGTCAAAGTCAAAGAACTAAACTTACATCCTTTAGTTTCTTTCTTTTTGACCGTCGGCGGGACCCGTCATCAATATTATTTCCACCACTATTCTCTTCTGCATCACCCGAGCTGTTACTTAAACTTGCTTGCTCATCTTCACTAGCAAAATCATCAGTGACATTATATTCTGAATCCGTACTGTCAATGATGATGTCATTTTCCGGCTCCCAAAACATGGCATCTAAGAACTCCGGTGGCGGCTCCGCCACCACATCCAAGTCAGCCAAAGGTAACATTTGATATTCTTGACCCAAACCGATATCTGTACCGATTGCAAATTTTAGAGTCGGTGGTCGCCACTCTAAATTAAGTGCACCTAACCGCCGCCTTTGGTAGTTACTCTGGTAAGGTTCCGGATATGGAAGCATGCCTAACATTTAAAAAAAAAAATTTAAAACACAAAAAATAAATGTTGAAAATTATCTTGCTAATAATTTAATAGAAATTTAAAGGGAAATTAAAAAAGTATAATAAGTATCATACTTGAGTCACAAAGAGCATCTTGCATATTCCTTCTGTAGGGAGGAAGTTGTGTTTCCTGCATGAAATGTGTCCCCATTATTAGATAAAAGTATTAATTTCTACACTTGATTTAAATAAATAAATTATGGTTGAGAAAACTATATTATTACAATGTAATTTAAATTAGTAAAGAAAACAATGGTGATGGGATTGCTTTTTTACAAAACTTAAGATATAAGTAGATGCATATAATCAGCCTACTGAAAACAAGAATAATCGGTTTGAAATAACCAATATAATGTTCAAAAATCACCCATTTGACCCATTAATAGACAAAAATATATATATACCTATTTCCAGCCCGTTTATTCATAATAAAATGATTTAGGAGGTTATATGCTTTTGAATACATTTTGGGTGATTTTTTGAGTTATTCAGCCCATTTCCACTTAAACCAATGATTTAAAATATAACCAAACTCGACCCGTTAGGAAGAATAACCCAAATCAAGTATTTACGGGTCAATACTGAGACATCATTGATAACTAACCTGATCAACAGCATTTCCAAGAGCATCCCTTACAAGAGGCCGATAATCACCAAGAAAAAACTGATCATATTTGGAATCTTTTTGGGAATCTCCTTGCCCTGTGTTTAGTAAATATATTTGTCCAACATCATCTGAAAGTACAATTGAAGTCCCATCCCTGTATTTTATTCAAATATATGAAAAACGGAAAAAAAATTAAAAAGTTTTAAATAAATGTAAAAAGTTCAAATGATTATCTTTAAAAAAGAATATTAATAAATAAAATAAAATAAAATTACACAACTACTTACGGGGAAAATTTTCCATCTACCAATTTAAAACGCCCAATTTCGTATGTGCGAATAGGTATGCCTTCCCATATCTATAAAGATTAAAAAAAGGCCATACTTTAGATTGTAGCAACCTCACATGGATAAAAAAAAATCAATTTGTAAATAAATGAGGCAATTGTATAAAAAAGGTGAATAATTTTTTCAGATTTCTATTCTTGGTAATATAGTATTTTCCAGAAAGTTTATCCCTCAGTCCCAAATATATTGGTCCACATTTCTGTTTTAATTTTGTCCCATAATAAATTAATTCCCGTGATCATCTAATCTTGTGAGTTTTCTTAGTATATTGGTATCTTACATAACCATAGCATTTTGCTTATTTCTGCATCAGTTATATCTGTAAAAAATATAAATAAATAAATATAAAAATATTTTTTTATTATTTTTTTTATTTTGTGAACAATTTATTAGAGAGGAGGATTACAAGCTTTGATATCTCCCAATAATAAAGATTTAAAGTTGGTTACCAAAATGGAATACATTTAAAGTTCCTTACTTTAATTAAAACTTTTCATGAGTGAGAAAATACTATATTACCCATAACAGAAATTTGAGTAAAATTAATTACCTTTGAATCAATTTGCCCAAAAAATAATTAGCAACTTACATCCCAAATTATTGTCTTCCCATCATACCCAGAACTCATTGCAATTCGGGGATTAAAAGGATGAACATCCAAAACATAGGTCTGCATGCATCATAAAACAAAAATTCAGTGGTGCTAAAAAAATGCAATTGAATAATGTTTGTTGACCAAATCCAGTAAAAGTCAAACTTGTTGCAAATGAATTTTGCAGAACTTACAGATTCACTATGACCGGTTAAGGAATGTACCAAGCGACCATCACTAGCATTCCAAACACATATCCTGCAATCTGAACCAAATATATTATATACATTATTATAAAAAACATTTTGTATATATTTCCAAATTTTCATGATATCATAAAAAGACGATTCAAAGAGTTTTCCTATTTGTGTAAGCAGTGAAACAATTTGTTACAAGTAATTGCTGTTCTTAAAAAAAATAAATAAATAAAATTGCTTTTCTTTTATTTACAAAACAATGGGTAAATTTGATATTTTAAAATTTTAAATTCTAAAAGGACATAAATCCTTTGAAATTTAGCCCTTAATTAGGAAACATTGGAATTAATGAACATGTAAAAGTGAAGTTTACCCATGATGGCAGCAAGCACGAAACGATTATCAAGACTCCATACAATCATATTAACTCCACGAGGAGTTGGAAGAAATCGCTGACGTGGACCGCCACGACGTGGCTGAGGTGGCATTGGTGGTGGTGGAACTTTCAGATGATATGCGCGTGTCCAC
The DNA here is from genome assembly GCA_009936405.2 of Stevia rebaudiana. Taxonomy (NCBI): domain Eukaryota; kingdom Viridiplantae; phylum Streptophyta; class Magnoliopsida; order Asterales; family Asteraceae; genus Stevia; species Stevia rebaudiana. The sequence continues at coordinate 506,944 of WOUH02000028.1, read as the reverse complement.
CTTCCAACTTTTCCCTGCAAAAACTCCGTTACTATTTATAAAAAAAATAATATGATTTTGTATAATTGTCAAACTACATATTCATCTTCTGATTATTTACGGGTGGGTCAAACGATGTGTTTTATGTGATTATTTACTAATTATGGACTCTAATTAAATAGTAACCGCATATGATTATGTGATTATTACAACTTCAACCATCAAAAGTACATTCCGAAGATCTGTTTTATTACTATTAATTATCAGATTCTGATCGTAAAAAATCACATAATAACTTACAGATAACACATCCAGAAATGAATCCTCAATTTAGATAATAATAACATTGATGAAATGCAAAATTATTTAGATAGTAGAAACAAAATCTATCATGAAACTCACATGAGATTTACGTGATTTTGGAATCCAAATACATGCACTGCCATCACGAGAACATGTAACAATGTTATCATGACTAAACCTGCTCATTTGTCAATATAAGCAAAAAATATAATTATTATGATAATCAAATATAACCATTTCAAAATCAAAACAAATAATAATAAAAGAAAACAAAAAAACAGACCACGAAGTTTTTAATTTTGGTACTTTTTCATCTACCGAGTTATCTGAAGTGAAGGACCTAGAGGCCACCGCAGCACAACCACTACACACAAAAAAATAAAAAATTAAATATAATTTACAATAAATACAAAAAAATTACAATTACAAACTAACCTGAATTGTACATAATTTACATCATTTTCATGACCAGCCAATACATCAATTTCATGAACCGGTTGTGTTGTATCATCTACATTCGGTTTACAAGCACTCCAAACTCTCGCATACGTATCCGAGCTACCCGTAACAAAAACGGTTCCATTCGCATTATAAGCACAACATAATATTTGATTATTTTGAGGATTACTAGTACTTGATGAAGGAACATTGTTACTCCCTACAAAACATCCATTTTCAAATAATTTTAATTAAATACCATTAAATGTAAAAAAGTATAAATTACTCAACCACTAACCAGCCACATCATCGGTTCGCTTCGGGACATAAATTCGCGCGCAACCTTGAGAATGTCTAACATCCCAAATTCTGCACGTGCCATCATCAGATGATCTGCATATGTCGCACAAAATTAAATAATATAATACTTCAACACACATCACATATAAACACACACACATCAAATATGGTTAAGAACCGAGCTAGAACCACATAAGCGGTGTACATAACGCCTCAATAAAATAGTAAAATTAATAAAAATGATTTATTCAATCTTCCTATTATTTATTTGATTTTATCACCTCTCCCCTCTATCTTCTTTAAATTAAAAGAATATAAATATATGCACATACATGTGCAAATAAAAAATAAAATGTATGTGCATATATGCAATTAGACAAAAGACTATATATCATATTTTTTAAAAAAAATCAAAAAATATTCAAATGACACGTAAATTTTTCAATTGATATAATATATAGTAAAGCAGATAAAGTGGTTCCTCGCAGTTCTCAACATATTTGTGGTTCTGGAAAGAACGCGTCCCTGTGTCATTGTGTGTGTATGTATAGATATATAATATCAAGATCAAATAAGAAACTAAATATGTATGAGAAATGTGAGAAGCAAACGGATTCATTAATTTTGTAACGTTGATTTACAATTAGTGAATCAGATTGTTTCTCCCGTGAATTTAATTTCTCAGTAAATCCTGCACGCGCGTATCGCGTGCGCGCAAAGATACTTACGATAAAAGCTGAAAAGCAGAACTATGTCTTGGGCTAAATGCAATGGCAGTAACAGCACCAGTATGTCCCTTTAAAACTGAAATAGGCATCCCATCTGGCAAATGCCACTAGAAAATACGCAAAATTACTCATTACTCACAACGAGCCCAACAAGGGCAAAATGGGAATTTGGTAAAGAATGCTTACAACACGGATAGTGTAGTCATTTGATGCAGATGCCACTAAATAATTATTTATATTTACTGCCAAGTCAGTAATGTCACCCTGCATTATCAGAACAAATAATAAACACGGTGATATGAATAATTGATAACAGAAAATAAACACTAGTTATGTTGACAAATCTAACATACTTCATGTCCTCGACAGCTGGCAAGACAAAACGCGGTTTCCATTGACCAAATTTTGACCAAACGGTCATCTGCTCCTGTAATCACATATCTCCCGGTGCGATCAAATATTGCTGAAAATCATTATAAAAAGTTATAAAAATGTAAGGAAAATACTAAATACCGGTCACACCCATATTTTGGATGTAGATTTTTGGTTGGTTTGCTTTCATTCAAAAGACATCCTTTAAGCCTCATTACGTGCCACATTAGTGACGGGTATTTTGGTCATTTCATGGGTATTTTGGTCATTTCACCCTGAACTGGTCACTGAACTTATTTATCATTTTGTTTTTAAATATGTATATATTTTGGAATTTTAGATGAAAAATTTTATAGACTTACAGAAATAATTTATGTATGAAAACATTATTATAAATAATAACATTACCGTATGCCAAACTTATAACTCAACAAAAGATACAAAAGTCACTTTTGGTCAATTTACCATTAAAGTCTTAAATGATTCAAATTAGCAAAACAATCAAACAACTTAGTTCAAATAGCATAAGCACATCCAAACACTATTTACTACAACCCATATCTTGTCACCACTAATTATCTAATACTAAGTAATAATAATATAATATCCCACATAATCACATCCAACACACAATGTCAAACACCCCTATAGAGTAGTATATGCATTTAAAAAATAGTTTTAAAGAAATTTGTTACCGTACCACAATAGACAGCATCTCGGTGTCCTCTTAATTTCTTTATATTTTGCATTTTTTGCACCATTGTTGATGGTTTAGCAATAGCATAAGATGCAAACCTAATAGATGGAGCGCGATGGTGTTTTGGAAAACCGCCTCCAATTTCCCTTAATCCAATCCCACGAACCGGATCCGCCTGCATGTGGGGCCACTGGAGATATGCTGGCAAAGGCTTTACATGTGGGCCCACTTCATTTTTGGTACCTAAATAACATAATACAACAAATTATATATGTAATCACTCATTAAAGAGTACTAGATAGAAAACAATTTATTAGGTCATAGTGGATATTAAAATATTTTGATTATTTGTTTTTGGTGCTAAATTTAGATTTAATCTTAAATGTTTAGAGTTATTAGGATAACATACATCCAAGAAGTGAAAATGAGCCCATTCCAAGAAGAGTAGGAACATCAGCAGCAGTAGGTGGTGATTTTCCAAATATACCCCTTGATGGAGCCGCATGTAGGATTAATTGTTTCATCAGCTTCACCAAGTGATCCTTTTCAATATGGGAATACCTAAATAACGTTCGAATTCCACGTAAGTCTAAAAGGTCAAAGTTTGAAGTCAATGATAAGATATTTACTAAATAAGGATTAATAGCACACATAACAGTATACAATTTACTTTGTTTTTGTTGTTATGACTAATTAATTAATTATCTTATGATTTGATGCATTTGTAGAAAGAGGCCACCTAAAGCATGTATCCAATTTTGTTTATGTCAAATTAAGCCAAAAAAAAGCTGGATAAATAATATAGAGTTAATTACTGGAAATATATATATATATAGGGTTACGTTCTATTAAGAACCAATATTATGTCGAGAACTGTAAGAACCGCATAAAAAACTTGTACATGGTGCATTAATGATTTATTAGGAGAGAGAAAATAAGTGGGTCCGGCGGTTAATTAACCGCCTTATGTTTAAAATATGTGGCTATAAATGGTTCTTTTGGTTCTTAACAAATATTGGGTCTTAATGGAACATCCCTCTATATATATATATATATATCAGTGATTAGTTAATATGTTCCGCAAAAACAATATATCAATAACTGCCATAAAAAAATGAATGAAATTCTTTTGTCATTTGGCAAGTTTTTGATCAAATTTGGCATACGAAACTACATAATTGGATGGACTATAAATAATCTCAATATTAAGGTGACCTCTTTATACATTATAACTAACTTAATTAATCAAGACTTTGTTTAACTATGACAGTTTATTATTAAAAAAAAATCCTTCCATTAATGATTTGCATACCAAAGAAATATAATCATATAACTTTGTTAGTTTTTACAATATGATATTAAAAGTGAAGGTCTAACTAATGATTATTTACCTTATATAAATCATTTAAGACGAGCTATGCCCAAAATAAAATAACAAATTGCCAAAAAATAATAATAATAATAATAATAATAATAATAATTACCTTTGTGCAGCACCTTCATAACTTAAAGGAAATGAAATACCATCATCGGTTTCATCGCCTGTAAGTTCACCATTTCTTGAATACCATGCATGATATCTTTTAGGCAAAAGCTGATATTCCATAAGTTCATTGCAAAACTGTGTGAAAGTTTTTTGACACGGGCCCGCAGACAAAAAATGCATAATTAAAAAATATATTTCTCTTAAGTCTACATTTAAATCCGCTACATTTGCGTAATTCGTTTCATTTTCGGGTTGATTTTGGGCCTTTGTATGCAGTCTGTCTAAAAAGCCCAAATGTTGCATAGTTGCAGATGAAGTTTTGTCAAAAGATGCTTGATTTCCCAACTCCATAATCCCCTGAATTAACAAATCAACATAAATTGATCAAATTCACCAAGATTAAGAGGGAATCTGATAATAATGTTTATAAAGGTATAAAATGAAAATCAAATCTGCTGATAATAAATAGAAGATCAATGATTAGCAGGTAATTATGGTAGATTTGATTTTCTAATTTACACATTTATATAAAATTGATTTTTTGTTATTGAAATAAGCAGAAACAGTTAATCAATCGCAACAAAACGCATACAGGAGATAGTGTTTAGATTTGTTTAAATTGTTTATGCTGAAACAAAATGTGATAATCAGATAAGTAACTCCCAAACTACTTATTCAAGACGGCTAATTTAACCCTCAAATAAGCAAATAATCACATGCAGTTTCCTCATATTCAAACACTCAAAACTGCTGATTAACTGTATTAAATTGTAATAAGCAGAGTTTTAGTAAGCAATCCCAAACACAATCAATTAGGATTTTCAAATTAAAAAATAAAATAAAAAAGATTCACCATCCCCAAATTAAATGCTTAACCGTATCAACTTTGCAATCAATAAACTGTAGATAAAACCCTATATATCTCTATGTAATCGTCATTCATCACTAATCAATTCAAAAACTTAGAAACTATAAAACCTCGTCTAGAGGGATTCAGCACTAACAATATTTGGGAGTAAACATGTGGATTGACAATCAATTTTATAGATTTGATTCACACAGCTCAACAATTGCACACAAAATGAAGAACTAATTGAAACAAGTCGAATAGAGGACACCCAATTCGCGATTATAAGGGCTTCACAACACCAACGAAGCAAATTCACAGTAAAAACCCAGCAATCAGTTCAAAGATCTTCAATTTCACGTGGGCATTCAAGGTTATTGTGACAGATGTAAAAAGGATCTAACCTTAACCTTGTTCTGCGAGTTGGGGAGGCGCCGGAGGAATCGCTTAGCGCCGGCGGGAGTGGAAGGGCTGCAGCAGAGGGGATCGACGGCAGCAGAGGGGATCGACTGATGAAGGAGAAGGGGCTGTGTCGTGAGTCGCCTGAGGAAGGAGAAGGGCAATTAGGGCTGATTTTTCATTCAGCGATATATTTGATCTGAACGATTAAGATGGTTATTCAGAGGTTGGATCCATTAAGAGGTTTGATTTTTTATTCAACCAAACGGTCTGAATCTGACCGATTCAGACCTTCTCCATTCAGACCTCATTAAGAGGTAAACAAACACCCCCTAAGTGATTGTGCATTGTACGCCATGGCATCTCCATCCGAATGATTGGTGTACTTTTTATTTTTCTACCATTCGGATGTGAAACTAACTCCAAGTAACATCCAAATGTATGGCACTGAAACGAAAAATAAAAAATAAATTTAAATTATTAATAAACACATTCAAATTATAAGGTTGTTCAGTCTTCACCATGATCTGAGGCCATTGTTTGTATTTGTCGTCGAAAGGTACCATGTGTGCACTGTTGTCTATTCGACATGATTTCAAATTAAAACACTGCGTTTGGTGCCAAATTGGTATGAGAACAAGGTCGACACCCTTAATAGACGTCATACTTTCTGCTTTCAGCACTGATTCCATGTTCGATGTAAATGCGTGTAATCTACTGTTGTTTGTTACCTTGCTATCGTACGAAGTAATAAACTGCATTGAGTTCACGATTAGATATACAATTAAGACAATTTCCTTAAACCTCTTTCTTATACAACCAACTAGCCATTATTAATTTAACCAAACTACTATTATTTTTACCAGCATTACTGCAGACCAGAGTAGTCTTGAAATCATAAACTGATGTGCCCAAATGTCACCCACTTATGACTTATGTGCTACAAACAAACATCATACCTTTATACAATTCATAATGTATCCTTATCATTTGTAGGAAAGATACACATTCTGGTTTGTAAAAGAAGTAATTATATAATAAAAAAAATTTGCATTTCATTATGGTGTTTTTGGTTCAACTGAGTTTGAGTTTCTGAATCTTGAAAATCAATTAGATAATTAGCAACAAAAAAAAAACATGAATTGCAGCACCAAATGGAAGTACATATTCATTAATCTCATCTAATGGAGAATGAAATGATGCAGATTTTTTGTTTAAAACACAGCTAACATACAGATACGCACCTAACAGTAATGGAAGGTATGGGTTTGATTCTTTTAAGGATATTTGATTAAAAAATGTAACCAAAAGTGGCCCACAATCTATTAAACTGAGTAAATGTTTAAATGTCTTCAACAAAAAAAAACATGAATTGCAGCACCATTCCAATATAAAAATTAAATCAAATTCGAACCTTTTCCCTTGAAAGGTAGAACTGTTTGTGGTGTTTTCTTCATAGTGGTCGCTACTTTTTCTTTTGATTCACCCAATTTTTTTGAGCTCTTCATCCCTAAAAACACACCTACTGATCAATCAATACATTTAAAATAAAATTAAACTTAACACATTACAAATGAAAACAAGTTTACCGTCCTGATTAGCAAATATACAAATTCTTACTCACATTCTTCTTAATGACGACAATCAACATATAAAGAAATTGCTTCAATAACAACAATCAACATGTTTTTTTGGTACGCCGTGTTGTACACGGGTATCTCACCTAGTATGTTTATATGTGCTTAATATCTTTTGAGTGTATGCAAAATTTTGATACGAGTGACGATAACGATGAGACGTTTCCTAGATCTGATATCTCAACACATGTACAGGAGGTGAAACCAATAATGTTAGATAGGAAACGGAAAATACAAAAAACAAATAAAACTAATGCTAAAACTTGTCTTTAAGAATCACCGAAAGCTGTTGTTAAACAACGTGCACCAACAGACTCCCCCTTAGCAACAACTCGGTGATTGTCTTCTAATCATATCCAGACAAAACGTTTCAGCTTCCGTAGATTTGCAAGCAATAATTAATCACATGAGGTTATTTCTAAACAAGTGTATTGAAATTGTTAATATATATATACCATAATTAGAAACTAGAAACGTAATCAAGCAAAGATTGTTCCTCACCTACATTAAACATTATATTTGTTAGCATAGGTAAATATCGTTGTGCTCGTTCTCTTGTAACCTAGCAACAATGTATCAAAAAAATGTTGTGATATTAGATAGAGAAAATTATAGAATTGGTCGTTTACGTTTACATGAAGTTACATAAATGGTCCTTTATGTTTAAAAGTTTACCCATTTGACCATTTGGAAGTCAAATATAATCCAAACGGACCCAATTTAAGGTAAGTGGGTTAGAATAACCACCTCCTGATACGACTTATTAGACTAGAAAAATAAAAGGTATGACTTAACCAGAAAAAATAACCACGTTAGTGAGAAAATGTCATAATCCACAACAAAAATCATACTAAAAGACCTAAATGAAACTTTAAACAAAAACAACTATTTTCTGTAACTTATTATAAAGAACCATTTCTGTAATTTTGTCAATTACATATTTTTAACATAACATTTAAAAGTTAAAAACTGTTAACACAGGATTAGATAGCATTTAATAGTTAAAAACTGTTGTAAAAAAGTAAGGGGGTGTTTGATACAGCTGACCGACCATCTGACCGGCGAGTATCTGACCGAGACAGCTGGTCAGTCCGTTTGACGCCGAGCTGACCAAACAAGCCATCTGACCGAAGTGCTGACCCGGACCTGTTCCAGAAGGTCGCTGACTGGTAGTCAGCCGGGTGTTGGGTCGTTCGCGAGCAAAAACGGGGATCGGGGACGGTGCCGGGGATCGGGGACGGTGCCGGGGATCGATCGTGGGTTCATCAATCGTGGGTTGCCCCTTAATGTTTTCGTCGATGGTGCTGTGCTGGGGCGGTGCTCGATCTCGGGAGCAATAGTGGGTCGTCGTCGTCGAAGAACAAGAGTGGGTCGTCGTCACGGTGGTGTAGAGCGGTCTCAAGTGATGGTTCTTGTTGGCTCACGGCTGTGGCTGGCGACGAAATCGAGGTCCGATTTATGGTTGTTCACGACGGTTGAATGAAGCCATATGGTTTCTCTTTTCTTCTGTTGCGTTTTTATCCGAGAAGATGATGTAACATGATTTCTAACAAAATGAATTAATTTCCCATTTTTCACTTAGGCCCTCTAAGTTTCGTGGTTTGTTTTTAAAACACCCTCCCCACTACTCAAGTATGTTAATCTAACATGTTGTTGAAGATTTAACTATTTTTATTGAATACAAAACAAAATTTATGGTTATTTTTATCATTCAGCTGGTCAGTCAGATACGAAATTAAACAGTCAAGTTTCAGTCAGATGCAGAATAAGTCAGAACTTCTAACTGGATCAGCTTCTTGCCCGTTTGTATGGGTCCGTTTCTAGTATTCGGGTTTATTCACACCCGTGTTTATTATTGCAACGAGTTGCACAGTAAGGTATCCATCACCGGCGCAACGAAATCGGAGCTTCGCGCTATCTAGATTTCAGTTCATCGCCATCGACGGGCCCTTTTTATGCATTTGATTTCAGCTGAATCGTCTTCCTTGTTACCAATTTGAATTTCAACAACGTATAATTGTTTTCCAGATTGATCTACAATCAGATTATCGTCGAATTTTGAAGGTTTTCATCACGAACATTGATCCAAGGTAGTTAAAAAGCTAGCAAAGCAATCCACAGAGATTTATTGACGACAAATAAGACAGGTATGCATCTAGATTCATAGCTCATACTTTGAATCCACGAAATTGTAGATCTGTTGTGGCTTAATCCTAATACCTAAAATTGAGTTTGATTGTGCAATTCATTGCTGATCATTGATTGATTTGAATTTTCGTCTCAGTGTGTAAGTTTCCTCATGAAATTGATCCGTGTGCTCTGAGGGATTCGAAGATTCAAGGTATAGATTAGGAAATGGCTTGGTTTAGCGGGAAGGTTTCGTTAGGGAACTTTGCGGATATTGCTGGTGCAGTTAATAAGTTCAGTGAGAGCGTGAAGAACATCGAGAAGAATTTTGACAGTGCTCTTGGATTTGAAGACAAGAGTAGTGGTACCACTTCTACTACTGAAGGTACTCATCTTCTTTTAATATGTATTGACAGACAAATCTGGAATGTTATGCAGTAAAACAAATAGAATTTAAGTATTTAACCATTTGAGTCGTTAGTTTCTAGGATTGCAATGCTCAAATGGTTTGGTTGCCTATGTTAATGTCTAATGAAATCATCATATTAAACCTGGAACAAAATTGAAACAAAAAGTTGAATCCATATGTTATCAACTTATGATGTTGAATACGCCTGGTATTAAATCCATAAAAGAAGTAGTAACAATTTAGAAACAATTAGGAAGCATTTAGATTAAGTTTCGCTTGTCCTACAAATACTGCAATGTTGAAAAGGAGAATGTCGATTATTAGACGAGTTTTTAGAAAACTTTCAAGAATGACAACATAATGTGAAGTTTGTGGACCCAAATCTTTCATTATATATTTCTAATAATGGTGACTACGGCGAATGCCTGTTTTTAATATTAGAAGCTTCCAAGCAAGGGAACTCAGCAATATTCATGGGAAATCTCATAAAAAAGTAATTATAAGTTAGTGGGGGTGGAGGGAGTATAAACATCAACATCTTAAACTCAAGAAATACAAAATGTTTCGTGTTTTATACCTACATCTAAATGACAAGAAAAAAAGCCACAAAGTTTTTTTTATGCAAATTTTATTTTGCATAATATTCTCTATTTTATTAAGGGTATGGAAAAATCTTCCACTTAGCTATCATTTGACATATGTGCAGCAATAAGTCTGTATTCTTGAGTCACAGATGGCCAAATACATTATCCCGAATAATTACGTGTGAATATTTGTTTTCATGCAAGCATTTTGCTGATTGTGAATTTCTGATGTTGTATTGTTGATAAACCGATCATGTTAAAAGAGGTGATGACAATGTGCCCCCTAGTTTTACGCTTCTAAGTTTATTTATAATTTGATACTAGCTTCAGGGTCATGGCCCACTGACATAATGAATTTTATAGAACAAAAAGGTGAAGATGACACTGCTGAATCCATGGAAAAAGTTGAATCTTCAGTTTCTCAATCTTCATCTATTTCTAAAGAAAAAGAAGAACACGAAGCTGATAATTCTCATGATTTTGTTAGAGAAGAAAAACATGAAGAACGTGAAAATCATCCTTCAGAAATAGATTTATCTGAAAAGCCCCTGGACAAAAATATTATAAAAAGTGAGAATTCAGATTTTCCTGACAAACCCCTGGAAACAAATGTCGCATCTTCTGATAATGCGGAAAATGTCGCTGAAAAATCAAATATTGCAATATCTGATGAAGCAACTACCACTGCTGCTGAAGTTGATTCACAATCAGAATTAAGTGTGGATCGTGCTGAAAAGTTAGAGTCTGTTGGCAATGTTGCAACCAAAGATGACTCAGAAGTTGGTTCTGTAAAAAAGTTCGAATCAATACAAGATGACGAGTCAACCGGTTACGTTGACCAAGTTGTGGGTACCTCTGAGGTAAATGAAGTGTACCCTGTTGCTGATTTGAAGTCAAATGAGGCTTCACATGAAGAATCTGTTTCTGCAGTTGATGGTCAAACTGGAAGTTTATCAGAGGTTAATGAAGGTCAATCTATCACACCTGAGGAAATTAAAGTTGCTGAAGAAGGTCAACTGCATGTATTAGAAAATGCAGATGATGTTTCTGTGATTATCCCTGAAGTAGATACAAAAAAAGATGATTCAAGTTCTATGGCTGAACTGGAGAAGGTGACCCGCGAGATGAAGATGATGGAGACTGCACTTTTAGGGGCTGCTCGACAAGCTCAGGTATTAAAATTTAAAATATTTATTTATGAAAACTCGTATCTTGGATTCACTTTTTTACTAAATCAACCCCCAAAAAATGTTGGAATTGATTAATCAAGATAATCTGGTGAAATTCAAAAGTCAAAACAGAAAGTCAAACTGGCAGTTAGCTAGTTAGTTAAAAGTAGTTATTTAACTTTTTAAGGGTAGTTAAATAACTGTATTTCTGTTGGGTATAAATACCCTTAGTATGTTAATATATAGTTGTAGTTGCAATTGACTGTAATTTTAAGGTCTAGTCAAATGCTGTATAAGATTATAAGATCGTCTTCAGTTTGTCCATGTTTATAAATTATATCTAATAAATGAACGTATATGGAAAGTTTTGCATGTATCGTTAAGCACTTTGTTATATACTTATATTACAGACCTGATGAAAATAGTTTAATCTTTAAGCTAGAGTGGATTTTGATACGTTATTTAAATATAAATTAATCCAATACCGAGAAGTCATCCAGTCAATCTTTTTTTCATCATTGTTATGTTTTTATCTTGTATAATTTGTTTAAACTTGAAAACACCTTTTAGTTAGTTTTGTAATTGGGTAAAGTGTTGATATTTGCTTCTATATCTTGGAGACTAATCTGCTTTTGCAACATTTATATTCATGTTTTATTATTATCATGATTATCATCATCTGTTAACAGGCAAAAGCTGATGAAATTGCAAAGCTGATGCATGAGAATGAGCAACTGAAGTCTATAGTTGAGGAACAAAGGGTAGGTTCAGTAAGTTATTATTGCTAAAAGTGTATGAATACCATTTATAAATCCACATTGCATGTAATCAGTTACTCTTAAAATTAATGGATTTTAAATGTTACTGTTTTTAGATATGTTTATTGATTCTTTTCATATTGTTTCTTCCTGTCTGTTGTAAACTTTTACGTATTTTATTAAACAAGTGACTAACACGTAGTTCTCTAGAGGATGTGCTACCAGAAATAACATTTTTCAATTATTTACTTTATAATGAGTGGGCCAAAAGAGCTGAATTGGGATTTTGCATCCGGTATGTGAGTCAAAATAGGTAAATTTTTGGTACGGGTCAAATTGGGTTAATGCTAATCTAACTTTTGAAATAAAATTGTTACGAGGTTTTATGCATTTTGGTTACTTATTCGGTGACTTTTGACCCATCTCACCTATTTAGATATTTACTGTTAGTTTTTCTGAAATTTATCTATTTGATCTGTTAGAGACAAAGGATTTAGGAGGTTTTTCCAAATCTACCTATTTGACCTATTTTAATATAGTTAAAAATTTATATTAGTACATTAATAATTTAAAATTTAGAATAATAGGATTTAGGAGGTTTTTGCCATTTTGATTACACTTTAGAAGACTTTTGACCCATTTGACCTGCTTCCAATCTTTCTAAAATTTTTACCCACTTTGACCTGTTAATCTGAGTCGACCCGTTTACCCATAAACGGGTCAAAACTCACCTCGAACTTGGCTGCAGCAGCTGACTGAACTTTAACTAATAATGCTTCTGATTTCTTTATGTCACATTACTAAACAGAGAAAATCAACTGAAGCAGACATTGAGTCTCTTCGAGAAGAGTATCACCAAAGGGTCTCAACTCTTGAAAGAAAGGTACGCAGTTTTTATATTTATAAGTTTATTAATATCATGGATTTTTGCTTATAGGCTCACAATACAAAAGAATTTTAAAGGATCTCAAAATGTTTTTAGCATCTTGCTAGATAGTTCTTATTCTTGATTATTATTAAGCTAAGGAATTCTTTAGAAGTAGCAAAATTATGACTACTTTTTGGTACACTTTTGTCAAAATTCCTATTTCTTTCTCAATAGTTAGTCTCAAATGTGTTCACAAAATGAAGTCATAATCTATTATCTGAAATAAATCGATTTAGGGTTGTTATGATATATGAAATTGCGTACTTGAACAACCTATGGTTATGTTTATAACTTATAAGCAGAAGTAGTCAAATCAGCTTATTGAAAACAAATTATTCGATAAACTTGTAATTTGAGGTCCACCGTGAATAATCACTCAGACATAAGTACTCTCATACTGTTTATTGCAAGTAGTAACAACTTATTTTATTCTAAAATAAGTAGATATGCATAAGCACATGTGTTTGATTAAACACCCAAAAAACACAATGAGCAGATAAACAGTCTAAATAAATAATCTGAATACTCTGTTAGGAGGTTTTATGCAGTCATAACTCATAGGGTGCATATAACTTGAGTTATTATAATTTTTACTCTTGATTTCACTACAGGTTTATGCTCTCACAAAGGAAAGGGATACATTACGTAGAGAGCAAAATAAAAAAAGTGATGCTGCTGCTCTTCTAAAAGAAAAAGATGAAATAATCACTCAAATTATGGCAGAAGGTAATATATTAATTTAAATTACTTCAAACGTTTAACAGAATAGCTTTCCTTGATTTTATGATATAAAAGATTATGATAATCCTTTATTTTTTCGAAATTAGGTGAAGCACTTTCAAAGAAACAAGCTGCTCAAGAATCTCAGATTAGGAAATTGAGAGCACAGGTATGCGATACAGATACTACTTTGTCATTCATAAATATAAAATCTAATAATATAGTGAGTACTATTTTTTGTTTTTTTCTATTTGAGAGCTGAATCTGTTCCTCTAAATATAAAAAAAAAAAAAAATTATTTGTGTGAAAGCTAGATCAGGGAGCTTGAAGAAGAGAAGAAAGGATTGATGTCCAAACTACAGGTAAATAACTCCTCCAGCTTAATGGTTAATTATAAATTATAGATGGCAAAATCGGTGGATTGTGTAACGGGTCAAGACATGTAATATATGGTATGGTTTGAAACAGGTTGACTCCCACAACACTTTTTGTACAAAAAAAACTTTTTATTGACAATTAGTGTGTCAATTTTGAGTACATAAATTATATCTACTCAATAATAATATAAATTTCTGAATAAAATAGTTTAGGAGGTTTATGCGTTAAAAATACACTTGACCGCTTTTTACCCTTTTAAGCCGGTTCTTTTGTAGCTTTTTTTGTTACTTGTTTGACATGTTAAACAGGTTGAGCCTTGCTGCGCTTTTTGTCCAAAAGAACATTTTATAAACAAGTAATGTGTAATATAAAACATATGCTTTTTCTGTATTAATTTTTTTTTATTGAATAAAGTGATTAGTAGCTTTTATATTATAAATTACACTTTGGATTGCTTTCAATCTGTTTGACCCTTTATAGTTTTTTTTTTTGTATATATATATATATATATTTTACAAGTTTGACTTTTAGAGTTGTCACCTGTAAGTAAATGGTTCAAAATTGCCACATGTTATAATTGCTACTTAACCATTTTTGCTATTTTCCAGGTTGAAGAAAGTAAAGTAGAGAGTATAAGAAGGGATAAAGCAGCTACAGAGAAACTGCTGCAATTAACAATAGAAAAGAATCAAGCTGAACTCGCAACACAAAAAGAATATTATACAAACGCGTTAAATGCTGCTAAGGAAGCTGAAGCATTAGCTGAGGCGCGCGCTAGCAGTGAAGCCAAAACCGAAGTTGAAAGCCGCCTAAAAGAGGCTGAAGAACGAGAAGTTATGCTTGTTCAAACCCTAGAAGAATTGAGACAAACCCTAACTAGAACTGAGCAACAGGTTTCAATTTAAAACAATTGAATAAATACATGCATTGTTTGGTAGATTGTTGGAGGTGGTGAAATGGGTGGGTCAGTTAACCGGTCAAAACATGATTACAACAATTATATTGTTTAAGTGATAAATTATTGTTTTAATAAAAAAAGTTTGTGGAGTTTTATTATATCAGCAGGTGTTGTGGTGTGAGTTTTATTATATGGTGTGAGTGTTTTTATATCAAAAATTGCAAGAAAGAGTTGTGGAGTTCCTGCAAAATTACCGAGTCATTTTTATATGTTTTGGGTCAGCATATCATTCCAATAATCACCTAATTTTTTCAATAAAATGATTATGGGTCAAAACAGGTAATTTTTTGCTATTGGTCAGGTTGACCCCAAACACTTCTTGTTTATAAATGTTTCTTTAGATAATTGTGTGCCCTGCTAAAGGCGAATCAGGTGTAAAAAGTTTGCTGTTAAAAAATGATAATTGTGTGTCAATCTGGGTTCAAAAACTATCTTGTTTGATTTATTATCTGATTTTTTTTTGTATAAAATGTTAGGAGGTTTTAACCATTATGCATTGAAGAGTGCTTTGGCCTTTTAAGCTAGTTTTTGTTTTTAAATCATTTATTTGACCCAAGGATATTAAACATAACCTGAAACAACATGTGTGCAAGCAAATTGGTCAATATGTAAATTTTGTTATTTATTTCTGCAGGCAGTTTTTAGAGAAGATATGCTTAGGAGAGACATTGAGGACCTTCAAAAACGATACCAAGTACAGTCAGCTTCCTTCTTTCAATTTTTATCCGAGGGGTGTTTGGACTCGCATCTTTGACCTAATTATCTAATTATCGCAACTTAATGTTTAGATAAGTTGTTAAACAGTTCTTAATATTTGGATAAACTAGTATTGCTTCTAATTATGTGATCATCGGCAATCAAGGACCATCAATGGGTAATTCGAGTTAACTAATTACCCACTGAAATTAAATCGCTAGAATTTTTATCTAATTTTACAAAACTTCTCATCTTTTCACAATTACATTGCTTTTGCTCTCTTTTGTATTATTAGTTTTATAAAAACTGAATCTGCCAAAGCTCAAAACATCTTATTCTTTGATTATTACATTCACCAACTTCAAACAGTAGAAGCACATGCAAAAGCTAACTTCTGCAACACATCTTTTATTACAGTTGATTATTTAATATCACATAATCACTTTCAAAACTTACATTAAACACCTGCTTATTATATGTCATTGTTTTCAGGAAAGTGAGCGTAGATGCGAAGAGTTGGTCATGCAAGTTCCTGATTCCACTAGACCTCTTTTGAGACAGATTGAAGCTATGCAGGTTTGCTTGTTGTTCACATTTTATTTTTTATTTCAACTCTTTTTTTTTTTTTTTTTTTTTTTATAATTTTTTTTAATTTTTTGCTAAACTTTCTTTATGGTTTAGGAAACAAATGCTAGAAGAGCAGAAGCTTGGACTGCTGTTGAGAGGTCACTAAACTCACGTCTTCAGGTAATTGAAAAAAAACTTGATTACATAATTGATCAAATTGTCATTCTCTATTGTTCCATTGAGAAAAAAAAACAAGAAAAAAAACCCTTCGAACTTTTGCTGAATCAATTTTTTGTATGACTAATATAAAAGTCTTTTCTGCATGTTAAATCCTTAAACAAAAGGTCTTTCTCTTTTGTATAATGAGGTCCAAAACTATATTAAAACTTAAAAGCATTTTTTCATCAAGTTTAAAATTCTAGTGATTTAGCCGAGTAAAATAAGTCTGAGAATTCAAACATCAATTAAAGTTTGTAAGGTTTTTATTGGCAATTTCCCATATTTATTATATATTGATTCTTAATATTGTAATTTGAAGGAAGCGGAGGCCAAAGCTGCAGCTGCAGAGGAAAGAGAACGATCCGTAAATGAACGTTTATCCCAAACATTGTCTCGAATAAATGTTCTTGAAGCTCAGGTTCGCCTTCTCATGAGTTGTCTGCTTTATTTCAACCGTGTATTAATTAGTGGCGGAAAAATGGGCGTGTTAGGTCACGGGTCAAAACACGTGGCTTTTAGTACGGTTCAGTTTGATCTGGAACACCAAAAGGATTTCAAAATTTCATCATTATAATAAATAATTTCTTACAATAATATTTTGATTTTTGAATAAATTGATTAAGGAGGTTTTATGCATAGAAAATAGACTTTGTGCCACCTTTGACCATGTTCAACCCATTTTGTTTTTTCCAATATTTAATGCATGTTTGTTTGCTTAGTTAATGCTTTAATAATGATTACACAATCAGTTTTATCACTATAATAATCCATATTTTTGAAAAAAGCGATTTAGGAGGTTGCATATGCATTAAAATTCACTTCAGCAACTTTCAACCCATCTGAGCTATTGTCTTTAAAAATATTTGTTTACCCATTTGCCTGATGAAAGTAATAAAAACAAAACAGTCAAAACATACCCAGTAAAAATCCTACTAAAACGCAGGGTCCCGCTCCAAGAGAGACCCCCAACTATGAAAGTAATAAAAAAAGAAATAAAAACAAATACACGTTCTTGTTCATTTAAAAAACTTGGAAATATACTCTTTAACGCGTTTAAGTATTATAACAAAACAATATTACTACAATAATAACCCAAGAATTGGAATAAAACGATTTTGGAGGTTGTATGTATCAGAACCAACATTTAATCGAGTTTCAACCCGTTGACCTATTCACTTTTTAACTATACAGTATACACATACAAGCAAACGGGTCAAATTTTTTACACCTCTACCAACCATGTAGCAATCATTGTTATACCTTTAAACGTATTGCAGATATCAATTTTAAGAGCAGAACAAACACAACTTACTAAGTCCCTTGAAAAAGAAAGGCAAAAGGCAGCAGAAAACCGACAGGATTATTTAGCCCTAAAAGAAGAAGCAGATACTCATAAAGATCGCGTTAATCAACTTGAAGAAGAAATAAGGGAACTTAAGAAAAAGCATAAGCAAGACCTGCAAGAAGCTTTAACTCATCGGGAACTCCTTCAGCAGGTAACATTTGTTGTTAATTATTTTATTATTTTTTTACTTCAGCATGTTATTTTGTAGTATTTTTGAGTAAGCTTATTTGAGAACCACAAACTCATAAATTAGCAATCTACTTTTAGGTAACTATAACTTTATTTGATCCATTTTGGTAGTTACAACTTACAGGCTCTCGTTTTGAAGTTTCACTTTGGTAACTATAATGTAAAAACACAAAAAATTAATCAGATAATAAATAGGGATAAAAATGTTATTTAATTCTTAGATAGGGACAGTAAAAACTTTATTTACCCACTTTTGGATTAAAATATCCCCTCAATTATTCCAAAAAAAAATGGATATTATCTTTAGGGATCGTAGTTTTTTTGTTTGTTTGTTTAGGTTGTTAAAAAAATGTATCTATCAAAACCTATGTAAAAAAGTTATAGTTACCGAATTTGATCACCATCATAGGTATATTAGTATTATGTGACATATTCCGTTTATTTATTATACACTTTCTAAGACTTTGTTCCAGTTCTTTTCTTTTGAATTTTACCCACCAGAGACAGTTTATAATTATTTAAATGATTTCAACTATAGCTTTAGCTTCTCATGATGTTTCAGTTTCCTAAGTGTTTAAACTTTTCATTATTGTTTCTTACCACTTTTTGCATATGTTAATTTCTGTTGAAACGAATATTTGTGAAAAGATTTGTTCCGTCACATTAGCTTATATCAAAAAAATTTGTTTGTGAAAATACGTCAATCTATACAAAGTATGGTTATGATATTTACAGGATATAGAACGTGAGAAAGCTGCCCGTTTGGAACTAGAAACAACAACTCGCCTTCAGACTCCTATTGTTCCTGAACTAAGTCCCCTAACAAGAACCAAGTCTGCCTATGAAAATGGTAAATACTATTTTACAAACAAGACAAAAGTCAAAGTATGTTTTTTATTATGGGCAAAAAAACCTAAATTCTTTTAACTCATTTTTTCATGATATTATTTAAATAATGTAATATTTTACAACCAAATGCGTTTTTGGTGAATCCAACCAAGTCTATACCAAAAATAGGCATGTTTTGACCTCTTATACAGAGGATCTGTTTTGTTTTTTTTGTGATTCGTTCTCTCTTATTTATTTTAATATATGGACTTGAATTTGCTAAAATAACCCAAAATCTTCCAAATTACTTCTATTCATGATGTATGTTATTATTGGAATAATGTAATTTTTCATAACCAAATGTGTTTTGGGTCAATACAACCGAGTCTATACCAAAAATAACACATGATGTTTAACCCGCCCACTTTGCCACATCCAGTAAAGAGGATCTGTTATTTATTTTTATTTATGATTTGTTCTCTTATTTTTTTTTTAATTAATATACGAACTTAAATTTGCAGGCTCAAGTCGCAGACTTTCAAATGCTAGCAGTATAGGTAGCATGGAGGAAAGTTTTTATCTTCAAGTATCTTTGGACTCATCTGATACTCAATCTGAAAGGAGAAATTATGGAGAACCTATGATGAACTCATATCATTTAAAAACTATGACCCCAAATGCTTTTGAAGCTGCTTTGCGACAAAAGGAGGGTGAACTTGCATCTTATATGTCTAGATTGGTATGAACTCGCTATTATTAATTTTTATATTCTGAATTATTGATCAACTTGATAACATATGTATCATAGCTGCCCTTCCACACCCCCTAAAAAATAATCAAGTTAGGACTCACACTAAACGGATTTGGGGCCGTTTCAAAAAAGAAAAAAAAAACTAAACGGGTTTGAGTCGTAATGGTGGTTGACACAACTAACCTGTTTAATGTATAAAAATTACAACAAAAAATTATATATTATAAGCTATTTGACATTTATAATAGAAGCACCGGTTTAAATCGTATATTAGTGCCATATGTTTCCATTAGTTTCCTTTGTCATTTTGATTCATATTAGCTTCCTTTGTTTTTTTTTGAAGTTATACTAGTATTCTAATTTTTGTAACAGATTATGATCTAATATTACTTTCCTTATTTTTGGTAGTTGAGTTATGCGCAGTCATACACTAGCCATACAAACAGGTTATAAATAAAGCGTGTTCGGGTTAAGGTTCAACTTTTCGACTCGATTAACTAATCAGTTTTAGGTTCGGGTTGCGTTTATAAACCCGTAAAATACTTTTTTCTGCAACTGAATTCTTGGATGGGATTCCTGTTAAAGTGAACAAGATTCGTGGATTTGGTAACGAATTTGGATTGAAAAATGTCATTCTTAGTAAAGTAGTACGGGTCAAAACGGGGTTTGGTCAGAGTTATGATAATTTACTCTTGTCCAATTTTTGAATTTTTTATTTAAATATTGTGTTTAACTATAATTACAAAAAATCATATTATTTCTATTCAGTTTGTTCCTCATTTAACTCGGTATTTTTTTAACCTATTTGATACAAGCCATGAGCCCATGATCCGGATTGAATCTTTCTCAAGTAAATGTGTCAAAATGGTCATATAAAATTACAAAAATGCCCCATGCTTGTCAAGATTTCCAAATTTTATCTTGTGATTTTGTTGTTCAATGTGATCTTAGGCATCTATGGAATCCATTCGAGACTCTCTAGCTGAGGAGTTGGTTAAGATGACTGAGGAGGTACACCTTTTTTCCCCTATTTTTATCATCTTATCATTTTTTTATGATATTTTGTTGCATTTGGTTAAATTTTGTATATTCAGATGATTTCAATGTTTACAAATACGAAATCCTTTTCTTTCAAAAAAAAAAAAAAACATAAGTACTAACTCTTCCACATATCAAGGTCTAACAAACCCATTAAGAAACACTAATTAGAATAATTATTTCATTCTTTTATAAGCTATTGATACCCTAACAAAGCTACAAATAAAGTAGAATGATGATTAGGGTTTCTGCATATTTATATTAGCGTACCCTTGATGCATATATGATACCTGTTGACTTGGCAAGGTTGCTAGATTTAATGATATGGGTCACTAATGGTAAAATGCAAAAAATTGTAAATTGTAATCATCTGATTTTAATTATCAAGAGAGTGAGTAATGATCATCCTTTTCATTGTCAATCATAGCAACCTACTTTTGTTTTTCTACATATCATAGCAACATATTTATTATTTTATATTAATTACGCAACATGCTATGTGTGTGGTTGTATTATCCTATATATCAACATAATTAACTCTATGGTTCTTTGAATTGCTATGATTGGTAAAAAGAAAAAGAAAAATATAATCAAGTTACTATTTTTGATAATTTTAAAGTATGTTACCGCAATTAACTAAACAGATACTATATCATGCTATTATAAGCAAACATAAAGTATTGTTTTCACTATATCAACCAACATACTTAAATCTTAATACTTATATATGTAATTACCAAATACCAATAATAGCAACATAAATCCATTGGTTGCTTTGTTTTACTATGATTGGTGTAAGAATGGAAGTATGTTAATATGTAGAATAACTTTGTAATTGAGTTACTATAATAGTATAATCAACCCTTGTGGCGTTAATAGATTAAACTTTAAATATTTGGGAAGGAATATTAAAATTTATAAAATTAATCTTAGATTATTATTTTTGTAGTGTGAAAAATTGCGGTCGGAAGTGTCTCAACTGCCTGGTTTGAAAGCAGACATCGAAGCACTAAGACGAAGACACTCTGCTGCACTTGAGTTAATGGGTGAACGAGATGAAGAGGTATATATGCTCTTTGAGTTGTGTTTTATTTAGGTAAAAAAAAAAAAATTTACTTTTAAGTGGAGCAATACGGTTAAAACTTAATGGTTACCTAATGTATATTTTTAATTGCAAAATTGAATTTTAATAATATTCCAAACCATGACTCGTTGGCTGATAAAGTCATATTAGTAGTTTAGCCAGTGATAATCCCAACTTTCATTTTCCTTGCCTATGGCAATCGCATTAACATAATCATAACAAAATTTATTATCACAATTGTTAGTCTAGTTTTATAGCACGTCTTGAAATATAAGTTCTAGAATGAAAATATACCGCGTACACTTTTCATCGTAACCCAAGTAGCAATTTTGTCTCATTTGGGTTGTTTACGTCAAACGGGTTGATATTCAAAGATTTATATTAGTATTTTTTATTCAAAGATTTATATATAGTATCTTCCAAAGTTTGTTTTTAATGCACTCATCCTCCTAAATGGCTTTTATTCAAAGATTTATATTAGTATATCTATAATATCTTTTTATATAATAGTTATAGTTATTATAATATTTAAAAAACTGTGAAAAAGTTGTTTCCGGGTCAACCCGTTTATCAGTAATGACTGTCTCAACCTGATACCGACCCACCCGTTTTTCAAAAAAATATGACAAGTGTTTGGGAGTCAACCTACCAGAAAACGACCCATTTCAAGTTTCAACCCGGATCCATTGACTTGTTACCCCACCCACCCGTTTTCCCACATATATTAGTCTTATAAAATAAGAAGTTATTTGTACTAACAATTTTTATGCACACCATGTAATTGTTGCTTACTTGTAGCTTGAAGAGCTTCGTGCTGATATTGTGGATTTGAAGGAGATGTACCGAGAACAAGTAAACATGCTTGTAAATAAGGTGATTATATTCTAAATAAATACTTTAATTATTACAAATTTAGTAAAATAATTCTAAAAAAGTATTTTACAAAATGTTTGTATCTGCAGATCCAGGTGTTAAGTACATCTGTTACTGCTGCCTAGGCTCCAGCTAAAATCATGATGACGGTACATTTTGTTATATATACGTTTATACATTATAACATGAAGTTTTTGTATTTATTTCTTTTGTTGTTTTTATTTTCCATTTTTGATTGCTTTTATTAAATTATTTTGTTTGTGTATCTGTTTGCATTATGATTTTTGTTTTTTGTCGTATATTTCCAAGTTTGATGCCACAGCTGAATTATTTGTTATATTGCTAAAGGATTTTGGTTAAATATTGTTGGGTCAATTATACTTGCACCACTACCGACCCACAAGACTCACGACACACATATTCCACCGCCACTACAACCTTAACGCCGTTAGCGGTTATAAGTTAGTTACACTAACGATGTTAGTAGTTACCGTTAGTTAGTTATAGGCAGTTATTTGTAACCGCCATTGTAAGGGTATATAAACCCACGTAAACCTCACTTGTAACATATCTAATTTCTAATTGACAAACATATTCTCTGTTCTTGTTCTTATCAATCCTAAACATACATACATCTATATTACATCAATTGGCATCAGAGCCTTAGAACACAAGAACATCAATTACAAATCAATCATAATCGCCAAAGGACGGGACGATTATCAATATCAAATCGGAAGAACGATTTTCAGGCGAAGGACTGCCGGAATCAAAATTCTTTCAAACTTAAACATATAATTTGTAAAATCAATTTCATAAGGTTTATCCCCAAAGGACTGAGGGAATCACCGAAACAAATTCATTAATCTGAACACAGAAACTGGAAACGCCGGCTAAGGACTGCCGCAAAACCATAGACAATTCAAAACCGGTTTCATCTGAATCCACGAAGGACTGTTGGATCGAACAAATCAAGACATTAAAACCTTAAAGGACAAAGGTTTAATCGAGAAATTGGTGACTGACGCCCACTTCTCTCGACCGTATCGAATATTGCTTTCCGAAGGACTGTCGGAATCAACGTAATCAAACATCTGACGAAATTTATCAACAAAGGACTGTTGATTGTTGGAACAAAGAACCGATTGATCATTATTCTATTTAGATCTTTACTGTTGTTTGAAACTTCTTGGCAAAGCATCGCCGGAAAAGGACTTTGACGGCCACGGTACATCGTTCCACTTTATTGATTGTTCAATTTAATTTTAAATTGAAGATATTTTGCAAACCCCAAATTCACGTGGGTATCCAAACAAAAGTCAAATAAACTTTCTGATAATTACACCAAAGGACATAAGATTAAGTTTTGTTTATTAGAAACACAAAATTTGATTTAGAATTTGCAAAAATTAAGATTATAAAATCAGATTTAATGGGAGACGAAGAAAATAAATTTGGTTCGGACACAAGAATAACTATGTACAAAGAAGGAGGATCTTTGTCAAATTTTAGTTGTCCTACATTAAATTCCTCAAATTACACGGTTTGGTCAATTCGTATGAAAATAATCCTTGAAGCAAATGGGTTGTGGGAACAAGTTAGCCCTACTCTTGAAACGCAACCCGACACTAAGAAAGATAAAACAGCCATTGCATATTTGTTTCAATCAATACCCGAAAATTTGATTCTACAAGTATCAAAATATAACACGGCGAAACAAATATGGGATGCATTAAAAACAAGATATGTGGGAGTAGATCGTGTTCAAAAAGCAAAAATTCAAAGTCTACGATCAGAATTCGAATTGGTAAAGATGAACACTAATGAATCCATTGATGATTTCGCGGGAAGATTAAATAGTATTGCATCAAAGGCAAACAACTTGGGAGGAAATTTCGATGATGCAATGTTGGTACGAAAATTTTTAAACTCTCTACCCGAAAGGTTTTTACAAATTGCTGCATCTATAGAACAATATTCAGATTTGGATACTATGTCATTCGATGAGACAATTGGAAGATTAAAAACCTATGAAGAACGAATTCGGCCTAAAGATAATAATCAAACCGATTATTCAAATAAGTTATTGTTCACTCGCCATGAAGGATGATATGGACGGGGAAATAACTCTAGGCAATATAACAATAGAGGAAAATTCTATCAAGGAAATGAAAGAGGAAGAGGAAGGACAAACTTTCAATCAAGAGGAGAAGGACATACCTCTTATGAAAGTAAGAAAAATCAAAGCAACCAGAATAGGTACCAAAGAACTGAAAGAGATCAGAAAATAAACTGGAAACCAAAGGGTAACATAAAGTGTTTTCGATGTGATCAAGATGGTCATTATGCCTTAGAATGTCCAAAACATAAACAATCTCAAGAAGTATCTCATCTTGTTCAAGAGCCCGAAGAACAAACACTTTTAATGGCAACAAGTGAACAAAAGGAAATAGTTCACATTAATGAGGAAAGCATAATTCCAAAATTATACTTGGCGGAAGCAAGAACCAAAGGTACATGGTTTCTTGATAATGGTGCTAGTAATCATATGACAGGAGAACGATCATTCTTCACTAAATTAAACGAAGATACTTCTGGAAAGGTCAAATTTGGTGATGAATCATGTGTAGAAATTAAAGGAAAAGGATCCATTTTACTACAATGCAAAAATGGAGAACAAAGACTAATAGACGAAGTTTATTGTATTCCTAATCTAAAGAGCAATATTATTAGTCTTGGACAAATGACTGAAACAGGAAGTATCATAGTCATGAAGAATGAACATCTTTGGGTTAGAGATTCAAATGGAAAGTTATTATTAAAGGTTCCTCGTACAAGAAATAGATTATATAAGATTGAACTATCCGTTGGATCTCCAACATGTCTCCTCACACAAATTGAAGATAAGGCTTGGTTATGGCATGCACGGTTAGGCCATCTGAACTTTAACTCGTTAAAACTACTTACAACAAAAGAAATGGCACTTGGAATTCCAAATATTTCACAACCACCACAACTGTGTGATGCATGCCTTGTTGGAAAACAAAGTAGAGAAGCATTTCCATCACAAGCGACATTTAGAGCAACTCGACCACTAGAACTAGTCCATGCAGATTTATGTGGACCAATATCACCTACAACAAAATGTGGTAATCGTTATTTCTTTCTTTTGGTCGATGATTACTCTCGTTACATGTGGATATATATGTTAAAAACGAAAGATCAAGTATATGAAACATTCAAAAAGGAAGCTGAATCAGAGACAAGTGAAAAATTAAAACAATTGAGAACTGATCGTGGAGGAAAATTCACCTCTAAGGTATTAACAGAATTTTGTAAAGATGAAGGAATATTAAGACAATTTACTGCACCATACTCCCCACAACAAAATGGAGTTGTGGAAAGAAGAAATAGATCAATTTTATGTACTACTATAAGTATGCTCAAAGCAATGAAGATGCCATAAGACTTTTGGGCCGAAGGAACTCGACATGCAGTTTATATATTAAATCGTGTACCTACAAGAGCATTAAAGGATACAACACCTTATCAAGCACTTAAGGGAAGGACACCGAGTGTAGAACATCTCAAGGTCTTTGGATGCACTGCATTTATGAAGGTACCATCTGTTCATTTAAGAAAGTTAGATGATAGAACCTGAAAGACAGTATACTTAGGAACTGAACCTGGATCCAAAGCACATCGTCTATATGATCCAATAAAAGATCAAATATATGTTAGTAGAGACGTAAAGTTTCAAGAAATTCTACCTTGGAACTGGGAAAGTTATCTTTCTGACATAAACAACAAAGATATCACTTGGAGTGATTTTATTGTTGAAAATTCCCTCGAAGAGTCACATTCAGTTATATCAAGTGATCAAATAGAATCTGGTCAAGAAAATGAAGTTATACATGATCAAGTTGATCAACTGGAGCAACCTAATAATAATATGGTGCGAGAAGAATCAATAGAAATTGAAGATGATATGGAACCAAAATCATTGGATGTTGATCATACACCTATTCAAGGCTTTTAAACCTTTGGGACATGTTTATAATCGCACGGTACCCATCGAGCCTAAATACAATCTTGAAGACCTGTACTTAGCTTATGATGAAGAACCATCCGATGCGAAAGAAGCATTAACCAACTCAAACTGGGAGAAGGCAATGAAAGACGAAATCAACTCAATTGAGAAAAACAAGACATGGTTTTTAACAGACTTACCATTAGGAATAAAACCTATAGGATTAAAATGGGTTTTTAAGATTAAAAGAGACGAGAAGGGAAAGATATCTAAATATAAAGCAAGACTAGTAGCAAAGGGCTACATTCAACAACATGGCATTGATTTTGATGAAGTATTCGCGCCAGTTGCAAGAATGGAAACTATAAGACTCATATTAGCACTAGCAGCAAAAGAAAATTGGGAAGTACATCATCTTGATGTGAAGTCTGCCTTTCTAAATGGAGAACTGAAGGAAGAAATATATGTAACACAACCAGAAGGTTTTATCAAGAAAGCAAAGGAGAATAAAGTTTATAAATTGTCAAAAGCATTATATGGACTATGACAAGCACCTAGAGCTTGGAATGTAAAACTCGACAAAACCTTGAAGGATTTAAGTTTTATGAAATGTCCACAAGAGCAAGCAATCTACAAGAAGAGTAAGTCAGAGTTAATTATTGGAGTTTATGTAGATGACTTGTTAGTTACAGGAAAGGATATGAAAGATATTATCAACTTCAAAAAGGAAATGAAGAACAAATTTGATATGAGTGACTTGGGATTATTAAGTTACTATTTAGGAATTGAAGTCACACAAACTTCAAAAGGAATAACAATCAATCAAAGGAATTATGCTACAAAGATACTGCAAAAGACAAACATGGATGATTGCAATCCAACAAAGTTCCCAATGGAATCAGGGACAAGGTTGTCAAAGTTTGAAAAGAGTGAGCCAACAAATGAAACAGAATTTAGAAGGATAATTGGAAGTCTTCGCTACCTTACTCACACAAGACCAGACATAAACTTTGCAGTTGGAATACTTAGTAGATACATGTCAGCACCAAAGAAAGAACATATGCAAGCCACGAAACAACTACTAAGATATGTCAAAGGAACACTATATCATGGAATTGCATACAAGGTAAATGGTAGCACGGATACAGTGATAGTAGTTATGGAACAGATCCTGATGATGGTAAAGGCACAACTGGAATAGTATTTTACTTCAACGATGCACCAATATCATGGGCTAGTCACAAGCAAGCAACAGTTACACTATCATCATGTGAATCAGAGTTTATAGCGGCAACCTCAGCAGCATGTCAAGGACTATGGCTAAGAAGCTTACTAAGCGAACTAACAGGTTGGAAACAAGACAAGATAAGTTGATAACAAATCTGCTATACTACTCATGAAGAATCCAGTCTTCCACGGGAGAAGCAAACACATTGATACACGATATCATTTCATTCGTGAATGTGTGGATGAAGGAAAGATCACTATAGAACATGTAAGTGGAAACTTACAAAAGGCGGATATACTAACTAAAGCTCTACCAAGAATGAAGTTCATCGAAATGCGAAACCTACTTGGAGTAAAAGATCTTAGAGCAAATTTAAATTGAGGGGGAGATTGTTGGGTCAATTATACTTGCACCACTACCGACCCACAAGACTCACGACACACATATTCCACCGCCACTACAACC
>WOUH02000028.1:439487-461089 GCA_009936405.2 Stevia rebaudiana | reverse complement strand
CCTCCTTCAAAAATTCTCTCCTGCCACGTGTCGTTACCATAGCCCTCCTTACCCTACTCACCCTAAGGCTCCTCCCTATTTGAACCCAACCTTATATTTATATGAGAGTAACTTACCTATAGTTTTTTTTATGTATGTATTATATATATACGACACAAGATTTAAAATTTAATGTCATAAATTACGTGACAAAATTAATAAATTCATTCTTTGTTTGTGTATTGAGTGAAATGTCTTAAGATGTAAATATATGATTGCTTTTAAGATAATGAAATTAATCTCTTAAAACTGTTTAACTAAAATATCCTCTGATCTTACGATAAAATTTATAATTTTAAAGTTAACTTAAGATGGAATTTAGTTTTCATACAAAATAGTAGTTTTCTCATGAACCATATGTAATATCAATATGACTATTCCTATATAATTATAAAAGTCTCAAATAAATCAACCTCAAGATATATATAGGTATGAAACTTACATCTAGGAAATACCTTAAACTTGTTATTATTAGAGGAAGAAGTCATGATGATTCTTGATTAAATGTCTTGTTTGCCTCTTTGATGGTTTTAATTAATTTTTCTTAGTGTTGATTTGTCTGTGAAATTTTTTTATAATGAAATTAGGGCAAAAGACCAGTTAAGTCATTTTACCACCAATAATACATATTAGTCCCTTAAGATATTTTCATCAAATTTGGAATCTTAAGTTTAGAGGACATATTTGTCAAAATGGTCAAAAGCCATTTAAAGGAATTACTAACAAATATTTTATTAGCCAGAAGGTAACACTTAGGAATTATATAGGGTTAGGCATAACTGCTTATCTCTTTTTTGATAAATCATTATTAAAAATTTAACTTATTCGAAACAATTTATTTAAATTTGTCACTTTAGTAGATTGAATCATCTCAAATACTCTCAAAAATAAATTATTACAACAACCAAATACATCTTTGTAACAATCATTTCCAAACACTCGGGACTACTTAAAGATTCAAAGTTTTGCATCACAAAGGTATAAGATTATATTATTT
Organism: Stevia rebaudiana; assembly: GCA_009936405.2. Lineage (NCBI taxonomy): Eukaryota > Viridiplantae > Streptophyta > Magnoliopsida > Asterales > Asteraceae > Stevia > Stevia rebaudiana. The sequence goes on along the minus strand of WOUH02000028.1, from coordinate 460,053 downwards.
TTTGATGAAGATTACTACATTTATTAAATCTTGAATCTGTTTCATGTTAACCATATCTCGTTACTCATACTTAAGGATTCATGAGATCATTCGAAGGCAGATCCCACAAATCACAATCTGGGCTAAACATACTTGAAACGTGTCTCACGTCTTTTTCACCATCCGACTCATCACCATGTTCATCCACCATTTTTGAGTGAAATTGAGCTTGTTGGTCACCTGCTGTGCACGTGCTTCCAGTGCACATGCTTTGACTCCATGGAGACCCCTCTCCTTCATGACCAAAAGACGGTAATCTGTAATGAAATCCAGGAAAATTTCCGGATATTGTGGCTCCATGACCGTCCCAAAGCTTGTTTGATGGTGTATTTGGATCATGATCTTGTATAATCGCCCTAGATAATCCAATCTTGATCTTTTCAATGGTGTCATCATCATTGACCTCTTCATGTTTTGAAGTAATGTTGTAAGGTGATATGGTGCCATTGTTGTTAATCATCATCGGTTGTGCAGGATGCACCTGAACAACCGGTGATTGGAACTGAATGTCTATGTGCTTCTTGGTCAAAAGATGAAGCATTTCATCTTTTAAGCAACCGAGAGTTGCCTCAGCTAGGTTAGCTACTTGTGGCGGGGCTAGTGTGTTGGCTATTTCCGCCATTAGATGGGAGTATGGTTTATGGGTCACTGGATCGATACCCATACCAGATAGCTTCTTTTTCAGTTTCGTGTTCCAGTGATTCTTTACATCGTTATCCGTCCGTCCTGGCAATTGCGCAGCTATGACTGACCACCTGTGATTCCATTTTATCAATATTATTAGACAAGAGGCTCATTAGAACTTAACATGGAATAAAATTGTTACATTGTTCATATAATTTGTTCTTATTGTCTTTAAGCTATAAAACTTAGCTTTTTGGTTATTCACATGCATAGTTTGTTTATGTAAAGGTTAAGTTTGAGATTTCACACTAGATAATAAATCTTTCTTAGATCAATAACAATGTCATATCGATCATGTCCACTTTTCTTGAACCAATTAAATTGTAAAAGTAATAGTAATGTTTGAGATACATAAATCCACACCTTCATGTGATTCAAGATACAAAAAGTATATTTGCTTTTACTTGTGTATCAGACTAATTTCAATAGTAGAACATGTTTTGTATACGATTTTTAGATTGAATTGATTAAAATAAAGTTTTATACACGAGCAAAAGTAGGCATAGGACACCGGCATATGAATACTTTCATAATATTCCCTTTTATATGCCACCAAAAAAAGTTAAACGACCATTTGATTTTCTCATACATCTGTTTGACTCTTTTAACTATTCGACAGATCCAACTTCTGAAAAAGTCAAACGATCGTTTTATAACACTCAAACGTCATTCGGTTCATTTTTAAACCGTTGGTTTGCTTTTATGTGACATTAAATTAGGAGTTGTGTGTGAACAACACCTATCTTTATTATTGCATTAATAAATCCCAACCAAAGTTGTTAACTACTTTAAGAACACTTTGCCCTTATTGTTCTACATTATAAAACATTTTTCGAACCATTATCTATAGTTTGTATCTATATATATTTACACACGTATACGTACCTGTTTCCTAGTACCGAATGCAGCCTGACAATGATTTGTTCTTCGGCATCCGAGAATTGCCCGTGTTTTAGATCCGGTCGCAGGTAGTTAGTCCACCTTAACCTACAACTCTTCCCACATCTTTGGAGACCTGCATTTTTAGGAATTAACCGCCAATTACGGGTCCCATGTTGAGCAATATAAGAAGACAACTTATGATCTTCTTCAGGAGTCCACTGACCCTTCTTCACACTCTCCTTTTCACAACACGGGATCCGACCCATTTCTAACTTTTCTTTAAAAAAGAAACCCGACAAACAAACTCCAAAAAAAAAAAAAAAAAAAACCCTTTTTTATGATGATCAAAGAAGAAAAGAAAGATGATTATGTGTCGAGTTGAGATGAAATGTGAAGGTTTTCTTTAGTTTTAATTATATTAGCATAGATATATGGTTGTATATATATATTGTGTATGTAATTGTTGCATGATTATTAACATAAGAGGTGCATGACATTAGGATAAAATGATAAAGAATTCAACGCGGTTGAGCGTGTGAGACATTGGCAGGTTGCTCACTCATAAAACACTTGGTCAACTCCTATTTCAATCGTGCATGTGTGCACGTGTGTATATCGTTGACTGTTTTTGGGTCGGTGGTTTACCGATTAATTTGGTCATACAAAAGTACCTACGGAAGTACGAAAGTTAAGGTTAATGATCATGTTTAGTGACAAAACCAAAACTTGTTGGCCATCGAAATATATATTATTATGTATTTTACTTAAACAAAAACTAACAAATTTTGTTAACCGAGGATTAGTGGACCGTTGTTTTGTCCTTGATCATACGTACATGGGTTTCATGTCTTGTGTTTTGGTAGATCGAGCATGAATAATATTATTATAATGTCAATTAATATTCTTGTTTCTTTGCATTGCAAAGCTTTCCTGCAAGAGTTGCTGGTCTATATAGTGTGTAAGACCATCCGTAGTGGTTTGGGCTTTGAGAAGGGGTGGAGTATGACGCGTCAGTGCCACGTAGGAGAGAGAAGGGATGGTGGAAAATGGTGTAATGGGTGAGTGAAGGAGAGAAAGATGGGTAAAAAATAGGAGGATGGGGTGGGATTTTATTATTGGTTGAAAAAAAAAAAAATAAAGAAAATCAGATTGGGCCCACCAAACCCTCCCACGCCCCCCTTCTTCTTCCCCTCCACTGCGTGGAGAATTCAACGCCTCCCCCCTCCAACGGCCCAACGCCCCCCCCTCCGTTTCGGTGTAGATGGGCTTCGACGCCCCGATCACGCCCAAATCTCTCCACACTACACCCAGTCTAAGTGTGCAACTTGAGGTCTGATTTATCGGGTATTTAGTTATTAATCTTCATTAGGGCCAAATTACCCCTACCTTCAGTCTTGAATGTGGGTTGAAACAAGCCTATGGGTGGGCAAAATGGTCAATAGTCTTTGGTCGTTTTCTCAATTATGTTAGATCACACGGAGTGGATCCGGTGAATGCTTCGGGAAGACGGACGTGGCGATCGGTGAAAGCCGGCGAGTTGCGGGAACACCATTCCCCCGTAAACGGGGAGTGGAAAATCGGCGAGTTTCCCCCGATCGGGGCCGAGGACGGGGAAGGAGGAAAGATCCGTTGGGTGGGGTGGGGGTGGGGTGCTTTCGGACCGTTGGGGTCGCCGATGACGACGATGACCACAGCAGGTGGTGAATCTTGGTCGCGATGATGACGACGACGACGATGACGATGAACGACGACGACGATGACGACGACGACGACGATGACGACGACGACGACGCCCTAGTTCTCAATCTCCGACGATGACGGTTTTTCGAACGGTGGTGATGGTTTTTCGGTGGTGATGGTTTTTCGAACGGTGGTGATGGTTCTCAATCTCCGACGATGCCCACAGCAGGTGGTGGTGTTGGTGGTAGCAGGTGGTGGTGTTTGAATTGGTGGTGGTGGTTGGATGATAGGTGAAAAATTGGGGAAAGTGGGGAAAAGTGGGAGGGTTGCAAGTGAAATGGGGAAAAGTGGGGAAAGGTGGGGAAAGTTGATGTGGCGCTGATGTGAGAGTGGGGAATAACGGGAGGACTCCCTGTGCCCTAAGCAGGGGCAAAAATTCGGCGCTAAACTTTTTTTTCCTAACGCTATGTTTCAGGTCGGCGGTTCGGGTCGGATTGGGCCAACATAATTAAAACTATAATTTTTCATTCAAACAATAAATACTTCAATTTTCATTCAAACATAAAGCTAAAATACTTGTTAACAAACACATACAAATTGTTTATAATGTCATAAAGATGTGATAGAAATGATTTGTACCCGAGAATAAGAATTACAGCTCAGCTCGACGACATTTAAGATTTTTTAATTTGTCATTGATTATGAATCAATCGTTTCAGCAGTTGGTGGGCGTTGTTCGTGTGGGAAAGGACGAAATCCTTAACCGTAATTTTTTTCTTTTGAGTCCCAATTAAATTTGTTGATTAATTATTAATGTAATGGGTTATGGATTAATTGCTAATGGGCCAATTATATATTTTGGAATATATTAAATGAAAGTGAGTATTTAATAAGCCAAAACCTCAAATATCCAAATAACATATAAAGTTCGTAACTATCATCTCTCGGTTCTTTAGTCACTCGGATTTCTTTGACATTCATATTTTTTAATAAATATAAAATATCTTCGAGCAGGGGCAAATATAACCTTATATTTTTTTAAAGCAGGGGGCAAGATCATACATTCATACGTAATCAAAATATTTGAATTACCGGGTACCGAATATACACTTCTGGAGAAAAAACGGAGCAGGGGCGGTCAGCTGGCCCGATATACACAAAGCTTCGCCCCTGGTCGTCCGTTCTCACATCTAGTTTTGTGACGCGGTCACCAACTAAAAGATGAAATTATACGATTATTCATACACATTATTTACACACACAATCTGTAGCTGTCTAGATACATGTAACTTTCTAAATTACATATCACTTACTTAAAGCGAAGAAACCACGATATGTCAGTATCAAACAAAAAAAAAAAAAATGAAGAGTTTTGAAAATTTAAACTGAATACAATATATTAATTAAAGAAAGACATAAAGGTTCCAAAATATAGTATTAATATTATTTTTTAATTTAAATAGTATTTGTTTTTATTTGAATTCATGAAGTTCTTTTATTTATTTTTTAATATTAAATACAATTAAATTATATTAATATTAAATATGTGATAAAGTGGAAGAGTGAGGAAAAGTGAGACGACACCGCATAAAATGAGGAAAAATAAGAACATTGGAAAAAGCTAATGACGACACCACACACAATGGCTCAAGTTTCTAGGTGTTTTGCATATCCAACATTCAAAACAAAAAGAGGAACAAAGGAAGTACGATATAGAAGATGATGACGTGGTATTTTGTAATGACTAAACACCACCCCAACCTTCGAGAAAATGAAAATACACATGCTCACACCAACCACACTTACATTTATATTAATTAAAGACAAACACGAGCAGCCTCAATATATACATAATTCTTTTTGGGTTTGTGGAGGAAAATAAAAAGGTTATATATCTAATCTAATTCATAAAATAAAAAGAAAGTATTTGAAAATTTAAACCGAGTACAATATTAATAAAAGACAGATAAAAAGGTTCCAAAAAATTAAAAGAAAGTAGAATCAAGGGCGCATGCAAAACCATCATCATGATGTCTTCTTTCCATGTTTCTCCCGTTTTCAATGAACCTCTCTCCGTTTCCGGCTTTATCTTAATCTTTCACTCCTTATTTTTCACATATTTACATCATCTGCCATCCATCTATTACACCTTTTCACCACCCAACTAGCAATATTGTAATTTAACAAGAATTCAAGGGCTATTGACAATGGGTATGGAGGGTATGGTGTAGAACTATATGACCCATAAAGATTCAAAATATATTTTCTTGAAATCAAGATTGATACAGTAACAGTATTGAGTTTTGACATTGATGGAAAACAACTAAAACAAACAAATCAGCAAATGAGGTGAGAACAAATTGCTTTAAAGACTCTTTGCCCTATAAACTTTACTCTTTTTAGAACTAGGGTCTTCTTCAAACCCCGAAAAATTTCACTTTCAGAGAATCAACACATCATGTTTTGCTGCAAAATGAAATCTTTACCCAAAAAGATTCAAGAAATCAAATAATTTCGGAGATTAGGTCCGATCGGAGCTAGCTAAGTTGCGATGCAGATCGTTGTGTTTTTAGTTTTTTCTTTTGGGTTTGAAACTTTTCACAATCGAAAGCTCAGAAAAGGGTGTCACTTGTTCTTGATCTTGTAAACATGCCAACAAGATGATTTTAGCTTTTAAGTTATTATTTTTAGTATTTTAGAAGTAGGAACGTGTTATAGCAAGTGTGTTGTGAGTTAATCAGCTGTTTTGAGGGTTTTTAGCGAAAAAAGAAGATAAAAAGGGGAAAAGATTTGGTGAAATACTTGTTCTTGATCAAACATGCAAACAAGATGGTTTTAAGTTATTATTTTTAGTATTATTAGTGTTATAACTAGTGGGTTGTGAGTTAATCAGCTGTTTTGAGAGGTTTTGGTGAAAAAGGAGATTAAAAAGTGAATAAAGATTGTGTTTTTTTGTGTTTAATCAAAAAGATTTGATTTAAGTGATGATGGCAATGTCCTGCAAGGATGGTAAAGGCGCGATAATGGATAACGGGAAATATGTTCGATACACACCGGAGCAGGTTGAAGCACTTGAAAGGCTTTATCATGAATGTCCAAAACCGAGTTCGCTTCGACGCCAGCAACTCATTCGCGAATGCCCGATTCTATCAAACATTGAGCCCAAACAGATTAAGGTTTGGTTCCAAAATCGAAGGTGCGCGTTGAAATTGATAAAAGTTTACATTTTTAGGTGTTTGTTGGTGTGATTTTATTGTGGTAACTTGTTACATGTGTTTGTGGCATTTGATTGTAGTTCATTGTTTGGTTCTTTACATTGTTATGTAGTTGAAAGAATTAGAAATGATTGTCTTATTTGTGTGATAATTTTGTTGACTTGTGCGTTTTGATTTTTCTTTTTATTGTTGTGTGAATGAAAAGATTTAAAAAGATGTGATCGATTGTTTTGAGTTTTGATATGTGTTTTGGGTTCTGAATTCTGATTGTAGTTGCTTCTGGTTTCAATATTTGGCTCCTTGCATGATTTATTAAAAAAGATAAAAAAACGATTGTCATTTGTTTTTGGGTTGTTGATTAGGATATGAAATTGTTCCTTGTTAGTTCAGTCTCTTTCGTTATTTTTATTGTTGTGTAATTGAAAAGAATAAAAAGGTGTTTTTTTGGGGTGATATGCTTGTTATGATTTTTGATATATTGTGTGTATTGGTTATAGACTTTTGTTAGTTAAATCTATGTTTCCTTTCATTGTTCTGTAATAAAAAAGATTTAAAAATATTTCCTTATAAATGCAAAATATTTGTTGTTATTTATTTTCTGTTGTGGGTTTGGGTTGTAACTCCGTGTTATTGAAGTTTTGATTATATGATATGTTGTGGGTTTTGGTTGTTGTTCAATGTTAGTTTAATCTTTGGTACTATGATCTAAAGATACAAAATAAACCTTTTTTTAGGTGAAATGTTATTATGATTTTTGATATGTGTTGTGGGTCTTGTTTGTAGTCGCTTGTTATTCAATCTTTGTTTCTTTTCATTTACAATTTTGATAAAATGTATGTTGTGATTTTGGATTCGCTTTGCGGGTTTTGATTGTAGTGTCTTGCTATTCAATCTTTTTTTCTTTTCAGTGTTGCGTATTCAAAATGATAAAAAACTTTTCACCTATTTAAAAAATTAAAATTTCCTTTTGATATTTAGTAATATGTTTCGGGTTTTTATTGTTATTCCTTGTTATCCTATCTTTGCTTCTTTTTTATTTCTCTATAGTCTGTAATAAGAAAAATTAAAACCTATTACTTGCTAGTTCAACTTTTGTCACTTTTGTTTGTTATGCAATATAATGAGTGTTTTGGTATGTTTGTTGTGATCTATAAAGGGTATTATGGGTTATCATTATAATTCCTTGTTTGTTCAATTTATGTTCTTTTATTGTTTCGTAATACGAAAAGATTTTAAAAGTATTGCCTCATTTTGTGATGTGTTTGTTGTAATCTATAAAAGGTGGTACAGGTTTACATTTTAGTCTCTTGTTAGTTTAATTTTTGGCTATTTTATTTTTCTGTAATTAGAACAATTAAAGAAATATTGTTTTTTTTTAATGTTTAGATGTAGAGAAAAACAAAGGAAAGAAGCTTCGCGCCTTCAAACTGTGAATCGAAAGTTGTCAGCCATGAACAAGCTTTTAATGGAAGAAAATGATAGGTTGCAGAAACAAGTGTCACACCTTGTGTATGAAAATGGCTACTTTCGTCAACATACTCAAAACGTGAGTTAGTATTTTATTTTTTATTATTATTATTATTATTATTATTATTATTATTATTATTATTTATTTTTTAATGGTGCTTTAGGAGGTGTTTTAGGAGATGTTTGGATATGAAATAACAAGAATCAGTTTGTAGTGCTTAAGTAACCCGACTAATTAACTCTTAATTAAATAGTTTAATACTAAATTTACCAAAGCAGATACTTAGTTTGTAGAGTAAATTTGTATATGTATTTTTATCTCTTAATTATTTAAATAGCCAAGAGTGCAAGCATTTACAAACATCAAATCTGATTATTAAAATACCAGTAAAATCACTTATATCTATCTATTTTTTGTGTAACCAATTAAATATTTAATTCTCATTATTAAAGCAGAAATTAGCGTCTTTTAAAAATATCCAAATATTTTCAATTCTTATTAATATATTACCGCATATTTTCTATTTTGTTAATAATGTGTTGTGGTTTTCGTATTGCAGACTGCACTTGTTACGAAAGACACTAGTTGTGAATCGGCTGTAACAAATGGTCAACAACGATTGACACCTCAGCATCCTCCACGGGATGCTAGCCCTGCAGGGTTAGTCAAAGATTAAGTCATTGTCTACTTATTATTTATTATATATATTGTTGAGTTTATTATTATTATTTGAATTAAAGACATTATTATTGTGTTATGCAGACTTTTGTCCATTGCAGAAGAAACTTTAGCAGAGTTTCTTTCAAAGGCAACTGGAACTGCTATTGAGTGGGTCCAAATGCCTGGAATGAAGGTTATTTTTGCAACATTATTAATTTAATTTAATTATGATTAGATGTGGCAAATGGGAGTTTGTGTAAATGTTAAAATGATTTTGGTGAACATGTGTAATTTTTCATTTGGTTTTATATAGGTCGGTTTTACCTGCACTTTTTCCAAGATTTTAATTTGCTTTTTTTTTTTAATATTATCATTATGTCAAATACTCAAATATGATTATAAACATTGTTTCAGCAATATTTCAGTTTGTAAAGAAAATGATTTGGGTTTTATTCATTAAAAGTTACACTTTAAGCGGTTTTGGCATGGGTTACAAATTTTATATCAGAAATGTTTTTAACAAAACAATTTATAATTATTTTTTTTGCATTATGAATCTAATCTGCTTGAGTTTCAACTTTCAACATGGTCAATTCTTTTATTTGTAACCTAAATATAAAATAAACATGTTGAAATTGCCAATGTATCAGATTTGGTGGCTAGCACCAAGAACAAGAAGTTAATGTGATCATTTTTGTATTTTTTAAATGTAATTTTGACTTTTTTTATATATTTATGTTGACTTACAGCCTGGTCCGGATTCCATTGGAATCGTTGCTATTTCTCACGGTTGCACTGGTGTTGCAGCACGAGCATGCGGTTTAGTTGCTCTCGAGCCTACAAGGGTTAGTACTGTCATTTCCTATTTTGTTGAATTTAGAGTCAAACATGAGGCAATCTTGACTTTGACTTTTAGGTTGTGGAGATCCTCAAGGATCGCCCCTCATGGTTTCGTGATTGCCGAACTGTTGAAATCCTCAATGTGCTACCAACCGCCAATGGTGGAACCATTGAAATCCTATACATGCAGGTTAACTTATTTTTTATTTGGTGGCTCGATGGGTTATAACGGGTCACAACGGGTTCAGTTGGAAACATGCCATTTTTCATTATGGGTCAAAACGGATCGTGTCTGATTGGGTTGACTTGCATACACTTTTTTCTCAATCCTTAAAAAATTTATTACAGATAAATTATGACAATATCAAATCCGAATCTTTACAACAACGATCTTAGAGGTTGTATGTGCTTAAATTTGGACCATTTGTCGTGTTCTACTCTCAGTAATTTTTTATTTGACCTCTTTTTGATAACACACAACCTAAATTGACCCATTGAAATTTCTTACAGATAACTAAGGCTTTAATCTTGATTAACGAAAATATTATGATATTAACAATTTGAATGCTCAAAAATGCAGCCCATTTGACGTGTTTCCCCTTCACCCAATTTATTTTAATTTGACATGTTTGAGATAAAACACAACCCAAAATCGACCCATTCACAATTAAACGGGCCGAAATTGTTGGGTTAAACTCAAACATTTTAAAAAGCAGAAAAATTAACCCTCATAAGTCATATCAATAATTAGACACAAAATTTACAGTTTAGGGATTCCAGAGAAGTGTTGGTATTGATACCCATATGCAAAGCTACATGGAAGCCATGCGTACCTTTTTTTTGTAATTTTAATATATTTAAACAAAAAGATGTTTGTACAACACATTGTTGATAGCATTTGTTAATCAACCTATTTAATGGGGTAATTTTGTTTATGTTTATCTTTTAAGGGGTCAATCAGGAAAAGAAAAAGACTGAAAGTCATCCAACTTGTATTTTTTATGTATAAAGTATAAACCCTCCTAGATAATATAAAAATTTATTATTGATATAATCTATTTTTTTAAAATCATATTTGACAAGCAAATTATGAATTTTTGTAAAAAAAAAATGTTTTCGGTCAACCCTAGTAATCCGCTTTGACCCATACAAATTCGCCATCTCGACCCATTTCGTACCCGCCTGTTTTTTATTTTCTGTTGATCTAATTCACCCTATTTTTTATTTTATTATTATTAATCTAGCTTTATGCTCCTACAACTTTGGCTACTGCTCGTGACTTCTTGTTGTTACGCTATACTTCTTTTACAGAAGATGGCAGTTTAGTGGTACATTTTCTCTTTTTATTTAATAGTTACCCAATTTTTTTATTTATTTCATGATTATATTCTAATGATTTTACGTGTTGTTGTATGATTAGGTTTGTGAAAGATCACTAACCAACACGCAAAATGGTCCGAGTATACCGACTGTTCCGAATTTTGTGCGAGCTGAAATGCTGTCTAGTGGATACTTAATTAGACCCTGTGAAGGTGGTTCGATTATTCATATTGTGGATCATATGAATTTAGAGGTAATCTTCGTATAAAGTTTATTAAAATGGGTCAAAATGGGCTTTATCTTATTTGTTGACACCGTTTTCGTAAAACTTTAAAATAGTTGAAAATGAAACAAGTCAATTGGTTTGAAAATGAGCTACAAGTATATACACAAGAGTTTAGTAATGTAATTATTTTTTTTTCCATAACTTATTTTTTCTTGTTTTATTTTTTATTTTTTTCTATATCTTTTTTTGTGAAAATTGAATTAAAAGTGTTTGTGTGCCATCCTAAACTGATTGTACTTTGATATTGGTTTATTTGACCCGGGCCCTTGTTGACCCGTTACCCATCTTGTCACATCTATTTGCATGCAGTTTTCTTTACTTTATAATTTTTGAATATTTGTTTTAATATTTAGGCGTGGAGTGTGCCAGAAGTCTTGCGCCCGTTGTATGAATCATCAACCATGCTTGCTCAAAAAACAACAATGATGGTAATCAATAATTTGATACATTTAACATTTCATATGTTACTTCATATCGCCATTTAGTATTCATTCAAATGCAACTCAAGACTAAATAAATTTTATCTTAAATAAATAAAAATACAATGTCTAATTGTAAATGGTTCCTTTGGTTTTCAACAATTTTACGGTTCTCAATTGGACGCCCCTATATATAAATATCTTCTTCTCCCTTTAAAAAAAACAATTCTATAAGCTAATTTTAAAATTAGGAATTTTAAACTTTAATTTGTATTTTGAATAGTTAATATTCAAAATTGTAGTTTGTTGAATTTCCTTTCTTGATGTAATATTTAACCAAACCAAATTATTTTATACCCTGACCAACCCGATCATAACAACCTAAATTATTCTATAAATAAATTGGAAAATTTTGAAATTAATATTTGGTACTTTTATAGGCGTTACGCCAACTAAGGCAAATTGCTCTTGAAATTTCACAATCGGGTGCCCCAAACAGTTGGGGCCGAAGACCCGCAGCATTAAGGGCACTTAGCCAGCGGTTAAGCAGGGGTTTTAACGAGGCTCTAAACGGGTTTAGTGATGAAGGTTGGTCAATAATGGCTAATGATGGTGTTGATGATGTCACCATTCTTGTTAACTCTTCGCCTGAAAAGATTATGGGATTGAGTTTACCTATTGCAAACGGGTATCCGTCACTTAATAATGCTGTCTTGTGCGCGAAGGCATCAATGCTGTTACAGGTTAGAAATTGGAAGTCAAAATGGGTGGGTTATGGTCAAAACGGGTATTTTTTGGGTACAGGTCGACCCGGTTTATGTTGGGCAAATACCAATTTTCAACCAGAAGTATGATATAGATTTTTGATGTTTCAAATCCGGCAAACTGCACACATAAATTTTTTGTATTTATATATTTTTAGCAACCAATTTTATTAAGGCGTAAAATAAAGGCAATTTACATTTTATTATTTATTTTTGATTTTGGCAACGAATCACCAGCTAATTTTGTGCTGGTTTAAAAAAATACTGACTTGACATCTTATTATCATCTTATGTATGGCACATGGCGTCTTGAGTGAGATTTGATGTGTAGTTTTAATGAAAAATTTTATTTTGAAATTGTTTATTTTTTTCTTTCAAACAAGCATCTCATGACATCGTCATTTTACAGTTCTAATCAATTAAAATGAGGTTGGTTTCTACCATGGTTTATAAACAAATATGATTGCATGTTTCCTGTTATAAATATTATTCATAAGTTAACCTTTTTAATTAAATGCTATTTTTTTGAAATAAATTGATTTATTTGGATATGAATTAAAAACAAAATTTGAGTAACTTTTGACCCGTTTCCTTTGTAAGGTAATCTCTTATATGATATGTTTGAGATAAAACATAATACGTAGTCTGAATCAACCCATTCACAAGTAAACGGGTCAAAAGGGCTATTAGGCATTTGTTATGCAGCAATATTTTCATTTTTATGCAAAATTTTTTTAATTATTTTGTTTTCTAGAATGTTCCACCGGCTCTCCTGCTTAGGTTTTTAAGGGAACACCGTTCAGAATGGGCAGATAATAATATTGATGTTTATTCGGCTGCTGCTGTTAAACTTGGTCCGTGTAGCCTACCAGGGGGGCGAATTGGTAATTTTGGGGGTCAAGTGATTCTTCCACTGGCTCACATGATTGAACATGAAGAGGCAAGTTAAAACCATCTATTCAATTTATAATTTTTTTTTTGTTTATAAAACATTAGATATAAGTTTATAATCAAATAAAATGGATTTAGTTATGAGTTAAAGGCTATAAGTTATGGTCTTCGAATGTTAATTTCCACTCGAAAAAAATTAGATTTTCCATTTATACAAATATTATAATCAATATTTTACATTTTTGCTTATGGACATTGGACAATGACTTTGGGACAGACGGACTAAAGTTTATTTTGCATACCTTTAAGTGTTTATTGTTTACTTTATGTTCTCCAAAATAATTTTGCTCACTTCTCAGGGAAGTAAAAAAAAATTAATTTTTTTTGTTACACTTCACTTGATATAAATAAGGGTGGATAATCTAATGATTTATTTAATGGTTGTTTAATTATGAGTCGCTTTGTGATGTTTAGTTGTTGGAGGTTATTAAGATGGAAGGTGTTGGACATTGTCCTGAAGAATCCTTAATACCAAGAGACATGTTTCTACTACAAGTACGTGTTCTTTCACAGTTCTATTTAATGTTTTGTTTCAATCAATTTGAACTAAGTTGACCAAAATGCCCTTGAAATGGCTATTATTGTTAATGTAAGGTGGCCACCAAAGTATTCAACATGTATTAGTAATATCATCCATGTATCAGAACTTTGAATAGGCCACCCAAGTATCTGATTGCATTTATTTCAGATTTGACCAAAAATATGGAATGACGAAAACGCCCTTAAGTTTCTTGAGAAGATACTTAAGGGTATTTTTGTCACTTGATGTGATTTTGGTAAAACTTGGTATAAATGAAACGAGATACACATCGAGGTACACATTATTCCATACTCCCATTATGTTATAGAAACATTATTAATGACAAAATAATTTTGTGTTGGAATTGACTATCAAGATAATTTGGTGAAATTGTAAAGTCAAACCGAAAGTCAGTTAGAAAAGTCAAACCTGTAGATATAGTTAATGTTGGTTATTAGGTAGTTAAATAACTGTCATATTGAAGGCTATAATAGCCTGTTGTATCTCATTTATAAATTGGTCGATTGCGTATAGTAAGAATTCAATAAGTGCGTCTAGATTCGAGTTTGACTTTCTGTGGTCAAACTGCACAAATGTGCAGAATCCAAATGTTCAATCCAGAATATATTTAAATCATCCTTCGATCCTGTGTCCCTCGACACTTTGAATGGTATTTCAGTAAAAAATGACTAAAATGTAACATATATATTAACTTTAATGACCCCAATAGTACAAAAAAGAAAAAACCATAATGCCCTGTTGGAACATTAATCAAAGTTTATTTTTTATGCAAATGAATAATAATATCTAATGGCGTTTTTTTAACTTTATTTTTTAATAGTTATGCAATGGAATGGATGAGAATGCTGTTGGGATGTGTGCTGAACTCATATTTGCTCCCATTGATGCTTCTTTTGCTGACGATGCGCCTCTTTTGCCTTCCGGTTTTCGCATCATTCCTCTTGACCCGATTAAGGTTAGGGTTCGTGTTTCCGGGCGGGTCGGCGGGTCAAAATTGCTATTTTTTGGGTGGGTCAAAGAATGTCGGATCGGGTTTGGTTGACCCACAAACAATTTTTTTTCTCTATTTTTGTACATATTTTTATTTATGCGTTACATTTATATGTCATTACAAGAACCATTATTAGTTTATTACAATAATAATTTTTTATTTTTGGTAAGATATATATAAGAAATTAGACGCATTAATTGGTTGAAATGGGTTGGGTGACCATTAAATAATTTTTGCCCATTTGTAATAAGTAATATATGGACAAATATGATTACAAAACTATATTATTACACAATAATTGTATGTGTTTGTCCAATAGGATTTATGTGACCACTTCTCATGCAAATACTTAGTGTGCTAAATATAAGTGTCATTTTAATAATCTAAAGTTTATAAAAGAACAATTTAGAATGTTTTATGCTTTTAAAAAGCATGCTTACCTTACTTTTTTTAAAATTTAAATAACATAACCCATTTTATAAAAAATTTCAGGATGGTTCGAGTCCCAATCGCACGCTCGATCTTGCATCCGCTCTTGAAATTGGTGGGTCCTGTGCAAAACTTTCAAGTAATCAAAATATTACCAGTGGAACCGCAAGATCCGTTATGACAATCGCATTTGAATTTGCATGTGAGAGTCATTTGCAAGAAACTGTTGCAACTATAGCTCGTCAATATGTTCGATCCGTTATAGCATCGGTTCAACGGGTTGCATCGGCTCTATCTCCTAACATGAACCCGAATGGTTCCCTTCATGCACCATTAGGCACCCCTGAAGCTCATATTTTAGCCCGTTGGATTTCCCGTAGCTACAGGTAATAAAATTAACAATTTTATTTAAATTAGCAAACTTTTATTTTGTTACCATTTAATGTATAAACTGACTTACCTTAACGGGGCTCGTTTTAACTTAAAATAGCTCAAGCTCAAGCTCAACTCGTTTATTTAATTATATTATTTATATATATTTATAGTTAAATTTGTATAATTTTATAATTATAATTAAACTTTATATATATAACATAAATTTATATTATATAATTCCTTTTATCATAATTTTACATATTTTGATAGTTGTTTATATGAATGTATATATTTATTAGATTAAATAAAACTTCTATAAATAATAGGCTCGCTAGTTGGCTAAAGCTCAAATAGGCTTGAGGTCATTAATCAAATCTATATCTATATCTATACTATTTAATAAAAGAAGGTTTAAGAGGGACACGTGTCACCTTGTGGTGGCTTTCTCCATCTTTTTTCTGCCTCTCTCTCGTATTAAATTTGTAACATTTGATTATTAAGATTTTACTTTAATGACTAAAAATAAAAACAATGTATAAATTAATTAAAAACAAAATTAATTTACAAATTTATTATTACAATGTTAAAGGTTTGAGCTTTATATATATAAGGCGCATACTTCAATCTTATTTTCCAACTATAGATTTGTGTTAATTGTTTTAGATCATGGGTCACAATTTTATGAGGTAAAATTATATTTTTCTTGCTTGTCGTTAGTAATCATTCATAGAATTTTTCTATTTTTCTCACATGTAATACTTAATATTGCATTATTTAGCTATTTCATTATTAATTTTTTTTATTTAAACTGTGTAATACATAGGTTTTAACCTAGTGAGTAATAATATGAGCTTGAGCTCGTTTAAACTCGACTCGATTCGAGCTTTTAGCGAAATGATCAGGAGTAGCTGGCTTGGCTCGTTTACACCCCTAAATTAACAAATATATAAAAATTTGTTATTATTTGGTGCAATAAATCCGCTGGTTGTTAGAATTATGAAAACAATTGTTTTAACATGTAAACAAGTTACGTGTAGATGTTTTATATTTATAGAAACGTTTAATGTCATTTTTATTTATTTATCTTTTATTTTTCTTAAATATTGTTGTAGTTGTTACTTGGGTGTGGAACTGCTTAAACCTGGAACTGAAAACATATTAAAATCACTTTGGAACCACTCAGATGCAATCATGTGCTGCTCTCTCAAGGTCAATTTGGTAAATTTACCACTTAAAAAATTTATCTTGAATCATTATTATTCTCATAATAATCTTTATGCAGGCGTTACCCGTATTCACATTTTCTAACCAAGCTGGGTTAGATATGCTCGAGACAACATTGGTTGCACTTCAAGACATAAGTTTGGAGAAAGTTCTTGATGAACATGGGCGAAAAGGTCTTTTTACAGAGTTTGCACAGATAATGCAACAGGTGTGTTGACTGTTTTCTTGACTTGTTTATACATTAGTTGAAAGTTGACCCGTAGACTTATAGGTCAAAACGGGTCATATTGGGTGGACCCGATGAGGTGGGTTATGGGTCAAAACAGTACAATCAAACGGGTCATATTGAGTTGGACCAAAAAAACTTTTGTTTTAACTTTTAAACTTTTTATTAATGATTTTTATGTGTTGAATGTGTTTAGCTAGTTGTATTTTTTTAAAACTACATTTTGCAGGATTTTAGATCCTTTTAACCGATTTATACTTTTAATCTAATCTATTACTATACCTTTAAACCTGTTAAAAATTAAAAATATAACCAAATTTGACGCAGTAAAAAATTTAAATGGGTTAAAATTGCAGCTATTTTTTATAAAAATTTTATCAATATTTTGTGATAGATATGACCACCAAAACTTTCTTTTAAAGATAATAACCCTAGTTTTCTTAATAGAACATTTAGTAAGTTGTACGTATTAAAATTACACTTCGGGCGATTTGTGACTCATCGATCTGCTTCCTTTTTACCTTTTTTTTTTTAATTTTAGTTTTATTTTTTATTTTTTTTAATCATATATACTCATTTGACCTTTTTGAGATAAAACATATCCCAAACAAAATTGAAACCTATATAATTCGGAAGATTCAACATTCTATATGCATTAAAAATAACCATTTGGAGGATTTTCAACACATATCACTTGTTCCTTTTTTTTTCCTGAACAACTGACCCACTAGAAATAAAATAATCCCAAATCGACCCATTTACTTAAACGGGTCAAAATTGGCACTCAACAAAGAAAAAGTATAAAGATTTTGCATTTGGTAACAGGGTTTTGCATGCCTTCAAGGAGGAGTGTGTTCATCTAGCATGGGTCGACCCGTTTCCTATGAGAGAGCGGTTGCATGGAAGGTATTAAACGATGAAGAAAACCCGCATTGCATTTGCTTTATGTTCATCAATTGGTCGTTTGTTTAACTACTTTTATTAAAAGATTCCACTATGTTTGGATAGATTCTTGTGGTTTGATGACATGTTTTTAAGGTAGCTATTTCTATTTATTACTCTTTATCGTATGTAGTATGTTGAATCGGAACTTATGTTGTTCTGCTTTAGTAGCTATGTTATTTATTTTGGGTGACAAATGCGTTATGATTCATTTTGTTGCATTGGTTTACTTCTTGTTGCGGAGCGACTATATAATATATATATATATATATATATGTGGACCCTCAAGGGGCAAAAGTAAAATTGCAATATAATTAACGTTATTTTATTTATTTTTGTGAAAATAACGTTAAAAGCGTTGGGTTGACGGTTAATCAGACATCATGAGCCGGTGGTAGAGGTAAGACTTGTCTTCATCTTACCCTTCACGGACCTTGCCGTTAAGTGAGATATACTGAGTACGATGATGATGATTGTTGCATTGGTTCTTATATATAGGTCAAGAATTACTAGCCATCGTACCCTAATTTTTTATTTATTTTGTGTACCTGATTACATGAAATACTCATTTTTAACCTTTTTTTGTTGTCATTTTAATGAAAGGATATTATGTAATTAGGTCTAGAAAATAAATAAAAAATTAAGGTAAGGGCTGGTAAGTCTTGACATGTTTATGACACGATTAACTTTGTTTACTTAACAAGTAAATGCTATGTAATTTTATACATTTTTTAAAGTATTAAAATTTGGAGGTTTAACTCTATTATTTTTCTTTCTTGGTACATAAAATATATAAGATCTTTGTACATGAGATATAAAGTAGTTAAATGAAATGTTTCTTGCTTGATATTTGTATAAATTACGTCGACACAAAACAAATATACTTCGTACTTTAAAACATTATTTTTAATTTTTATGAAAGGATATTGTGTAATCAGGTATAGAAAATAAATAAAAAATTAAGGTACTAGGGCTGGTAATTCTTGGCATGTATGACTATTAACTTTGTTTACTAAAAAGGAAACGCTATCTAATTTTATACATTTTTCAAATTATTGAAATTCGGAGGTTTAAACTCTTATTTTTCTTTCTTGGTACATTAAACATATAAAAAATTATCTACATGAGATATAAAGTAGTTAAATAAAATGTTTTCGAGCTTGATATTTGTGTTAATTATGTCGTCACTAAACCAATTAAAAATAATCATTTGCATGATTTGATTTGGTTTTAGTTAGTTTTTTTAAGCTTCGTGTTGTACTTCGGATCCATAAATACCAACATTATTGTACTTGGAAAATATCAAAAAAAGCGAACGAAGCTGGCAAACTTTTGCAAAAGAGAAAGCGAAATTGTACCGGTTTGACACTCTTTTGAGTTCGACCAATCAACATGTCATAATCTTTTCAACTTTATTTTCAAATTACCCTAATTTCAGATCTTTGAAAGAACACAAACCCATTTTGGTGGTGATTACTTGATGCACTTTTGAACGAAATTGATACATTGTATACTTCTAACTACGTACAAATTTGCTACTTTGATCTTCATCTTTTTCGACAACTCGATACTTCCATTCTTTCGCATCAAATAACATGTAATGGCTCAGCAAATCCATGATTCAGAGTTTAAAACTCAAATTATAACGACGACAACAAAAAGTTATCCCACATTGTACGTTTTATTTTATTTCACGTCTATGGTTGTAATGTATAACATATCATGTGGTACAATTACAATCCTATAACCATTATTTGTATTATAGAGTTGTACTCTTAATTGACTACTAATTAATACTGGATAATCATAACTTTTGTTATTTAGGTATATAAGAAATTACAAGTTTTATCCTTATTTTTTGTTTATAACCTGAATCATTTATTACGTTCACAACCCTAGCACCCTTTGATGTCTTATAAATGATGATACCATCAACATTATTCTCAGACATAAATATATTTCATTTTAATTTTCTCCTAGAGAGACAAGACATTTGTTGAAATTATCTCATGTGTAAGTAACCTTATCGAAGGTTAAAGAAGAGCCTACGTCATATTAACTTTGAGTACCAAACTTTTTCATTGATTTATTATGTTTAATACTATAGTTACTTTAAATGAAAATGGCTTATAGAACATCCTAGAATGGCTAAATGCTTCGTTCTCTTTATTATATTAGACTAATATTAGTCCTATATATATAATGGCGGATACTGGAATTTTTTCATGCGGTACATAAATTTTTTAGGGTCGTTTGAGTATCGTTATATAATAATTTTTCTCTTCTGTTTCGGCCGGTTTGGGCCGAATCGAGTTGGGTCAGTTAAAAAATAATCAACCAGACAAAATTTCATATTGAAAAACAAATTTTCTCTTTTGTTTGGGTCGAATCAGATCGGGTCATGTTAAAAAATAATCAATCAGGCAAAATTTCATATTGAAAAACATAATGGGCTAGCGGTGAGTTTAGCTTAATATATTAAAATTAATAATAAACTTATTTATTAGATGATAATTGTGAGTTTGGTTAGTTTATAAAAATTAATAATGGACATAAACTTATTTTAACTCTGTTTATAATATTATTAGTTGGGCATATTTTCAACTTGGTTTTAATGATTTATAACTAAA
>WOUH02000028.1:411724-439387 GCA_009936405.2 Stevia rebaudiana | reverse complement strand
CTCTTATTTGTGCGGTCGAAAGAGATACATTAGATAAAGTAAAAGAAGAAGATGTAATGGATCGATTTCAAGCGATGAAAAACCGAAGAGGAGAGATCTATTTGGTATGTTTTTAGCCTAATTTATTAGTGTTTTTTTGTTTATTTATTAACTTGAATCTACGGGATAAATTTTTTTTTGAAAAAAAGATACCCTTGACTATAATGTCTAGATCCGCCACTAAAAAGGTCAATCCTCGGTGGGAATATGTGGAGAACATGCATGCAGCATACCATAACTTAAGATCTAAGTAGAGCTAAATTTCAAACCTCCACTTCATTATATATCATATATACATGAATTGGTCCCTCCATGCAAAGAATCATATGGCAACTCGTCATTCAAGAAAACCATTAATTCCTACCAAGTTGTTGAACCTTTCTCATTCGAAAATCTCTGTTTTTCACATTTTTATCTTTTTGATTGGATTCCCAATCGGCTTCATTTGCTCTCTCTACATTCAAATTTTCTCTATCGCAATCCAACCCTCTATTTTGAGCGTTTTTCGTTCATTATCCTTGTTATCAGTACCACTACCAGTACCACTACCAGCACTAGCACCACCACCACCACCACATGTAAACAATCTTTCTTCATCAAAATCACCACCACCATCACATGTAAACAATCTCTCTTCATTAATTTCATCACCACCACCATCACTAGTACTGTCATCTCCACCACTAACTTCAAGTATACCACAATCACCACCATATGTAGATTCGCTATCTTTATCACCATCACCATCACCATCACCATTTCTACCAGAATCTCTTCATTCCCCAACCCCATTACCATCGTTACCGCTGCCTATGGATTCAGTAAACAAAAGTATACCCATGATACACAACATAAGCGATGAAGATTTGGTGAAGAGAGTGATGGAAGTTATGACGATGAGTCTCGTGAATGCCCCTTATAAGGTAGCATTTATGTTCTTAACACCAGGGCCATTACCACTTTTACCCTTGTGGGAACTTTTCTTTAAAGGGCATAATGGTCTTTTCTCCATCTATGTTCATGCTCATCCATCTTACAATGACACCATCCCTCAAGATTCTGTCTTCTATGGCACAAGAATTACGAGTCAGGTGAGCTTAACTAAATTTTACATTTATTATGATAAACTGTAATCTTTACATTTAATCCTCGAATATAGAAGTTTTTTTTATAAGATTGATCCCACAATCTCTTGGTTGTAAGACTCCAATCTTAACATTAGGCCATAACCCCTATCGACATAGCTATTATAGAGAGCCATTTATGAGCTTATAAAAGATTAAAAACTCTAGGCTGTTTGTTTACCTCTTAGCAGGCTCTTAATGGTTCAGACCTCTTACTGGTTCAACACTTAATGGTTTAGACTGTTTGTTTCACGTGCAAATGTCTGAATGATTAAGACATTTGCCTCTGAATGGTTAAGCATTATACTGAGTCTGAATGGTTAAGACCTCTTATCTGAATTGGTCAGACATTTTCCTCTTAATGGTTAATCATTATATTGCCTCTTAATGGTTCAGACCTCTTACTGATTCAGCACTTAATGATTCAGACATCTTACTGGTTCAGCACTCAACCATTCAGAAGTTGTCAAACAGCCCCTAACTTAAATTCATAGCGATTTTCTTTAAACCAATATAAATTTATATCTAATAAAGTTGGATTTTTGTGAATATATATATATATATACACACATTTTGTTTTTGTTAAATATTCACATTCTCGACTTGAATTATTTTGTTCTCACAAAGTTTTCTCCTTTGTTTACTTTAGAATGGCTGAAACACACTCAAAAAATTTCTTACTAACACACAAAAAGATTATAAACTTAGGACAATTTAACGAAAATAGTTAGAACATAAGTATTCAAACAAGCTTAAAGTATATTATCACTCAAACGTTCAAGTATGCAAGCGTACTCAATACAGGATGAGTGCTTATATACTAAAGCTACAGTTGTATACTCGCAGCTATTACACGTTGGATACTATAAAAGGAAAGTTTCCTATGTATAAACATATGAACAAACCATGCTATAATAATTACAACCAAAAGACCTAAGAGCATGACTTGACTAGTTGTTACAAACATTAAATGAAAGTAAGATAAGATCTTCTTTTGAAATCTTCGTGTTAAGGTTGCATTTAATGTTTGTCGAAAGTGCAAACATAACAGTTGCAAGTGTGTACTGTTTGTCAGTAGATCTGTCCAATCACGGTTCGGCTGTACTTGCCAGTGGAAGATCCTCCTTTGGTATATGCAGTTTGTCGGAAGATCTCTTAGTCTGCTTATCAGCATATAACTTGTAATTCTGTCAATCAGTAGAACTTGTGCGTCGGTAGTACGTACCCTGAACCATTGGTAGATCTTTTGTTCTACCGATAAACTATTACTTCGATAGAAGTAGAGATAGTTTATCAATAGATGGTTTATCTACCGACAGACTGTGTCTTCGGCAGAACTTGGACTTCTGGGACAAAACAAAGTGCTTTAACATGGTTTTGGTCAGCACCAACCTTAATTGATCTCTCATACTCAGAGCTCAGAAACGATTCCAGCCACCTAAACGCCTGGACCATCTCCATGTAAACCGTTACTACTGGTTGGTCTGATTTGCAAAACATTTATATGTGTGATGTAAGGGTCATAATTAATGGACAACATTAAAAAATATTGTTTTATGCTTAGGTGAAATTTAACTAGTCATCCTTGATATTTAAAAGTAAACGGTCGTCATCTCAGGTTACGTGTTTATTGATAAAACTATTAAATTTTGGTGTTAAGCCAGATCACATGTTGTTTGTTGTATATGAGTAGCATACTTATTGTGTTAAAATAACACAATAATTATTGTTGTTCATTAGTAACCTATATAGGGTTTGAAATTTAAAATACTCACATCATTGTGTTAACCCATCAAGAGTAACATAATTTTTCCACTGTCAATAATACACTTATATAACACATTCACATTTATTTATAAAATTGCATGCGTTTGTAATTTTGCATAACTGTAACAATTATAACAAAGGAATAAAATTCATACATGTGTAATATTTTCAAAGTGATTTAAATTTTAAACGGATACAGTTTTATGTATCATATAAAAGATGAAAGTATTACACAATTATAATAATGACAATAAAAAAAGAAAATGTAAATTGATTTTGACGGGAATCATAGATTAGCGCAATAGTAGTAGGTTAATGCAGATTCCCAATCCTGGGCGCATGCATGCGTGCATGCAGGGACGGAACTTGTGTAGGGCCAGCAGGGGTTTGGGTCCCCATGTTTTTGGGCCTAGAACTAGCCCATAGTGTTAATTCCTTTAAAACTTTCATATTAATTGAGCTCATCTTTCTTTTTTCCTTTTAAAATTTGTATTACTTTGTTTCTAGATTTACGATTCACCAACCACTGAACCAACAACACTTTCGTAATACAACCGTAATTTTAAATTTTAATATTTATGACCCCCTTGTTTATATTTTAAGTTCCGTCACAGCGTCACTGCGTGCATGCACACACACATTCACACGAGCTAATTGTATATTCAAACTCATATTATGTTAAAATTTGTAAAAATAAATAAGCATGTGTACATGACATTTTAATGAAAAAGTTAAATCTGGGCAAAGTTGTGTATTCATTTCCCACCCACCCCACTCACCCGACACCCAGATTTTATAGTGTAGACGAATATATGCATTTTGACAAACAGCTATAAATATCATACTTTCAAACAATAGACCATGAAGATACTAGAATTTACGTATATATATAGATTTATATATTAAATAGTATAAGGGTTGAGTCATTCGCATGATCAACATTTATTGTTGTATAATATCGAGTGCGTCATGTTATTAATGGATGTTTGATTTTATTTTATTTGCATTGCAGCCGGTGTACTGGGGTGATATTTCAATGGTAGATGCCGAGCGAAGACTGCTGGCAAATGGTCTCCTTGATCCCTTGAATCAAAAATTCGTGTTACTATCCGATTCATGTATTCCGTTATTTAACTTCACCACGACTTATAATTATCTTGTTAACTCAAAATTAAGCTACATACACTCTTTCGATGACAAAAGAAAATCCGGCCGTGGTCGCTATAATCCGCAAATGTCACCAACCATCACCATTGAAGAATGGCGGAAAGGGTCTCAATGGTTTGAAGTTAATCGTGATCTTGCTCTTAAGATTGTTATAGAACAAACATACTACAATCTTTTTAAAGAATTATGTCATCCACCTTGTTACAATGATGAACATTATATATCAACAATGGTGAATATTTTGCATGGAGAGTTGAATTCAAACCGAAGTATTACATATGTTGATTGGTCAATAGTGGGTCCGCATCCCAGAAAATTTACTGGGGGTGAGATTACAGAAGAGTTGTTGAACTCAATCCGGTTTGGATCTACTGAATGTGTTTATAATGATAACATGACACCTATGTGTGTTTTGTTTGCTAGGAAGTTTGCACCAAATACGTTGAAGCCATTGTTAGAGTTTGCTCCCACATTGTTTGGTACTAATTATTAAGTCGGTTTGAAGGTGCTATCTATGTGAATCCTTATGTGATCTTTGTGCATTTATATAATTGTGATGGTTATGAGGAGTGAAAATTAAACGTATTTTGCTAAATTTTTTTACAGCAAATTAAACCCTAATTTTGGGGGGGTTACCAAACTTGAATTCTTGCCCAGATACCTGTCATACCCTGTTGACGACGGAATTCACTAGTGTGTCATAATTGTTCAGCACCAGATGATAATTTTTAAATATTTCATATATTTAATTATTGACTTACAAAGTTTAATTTAAACAAAAAATACAATACAACAAGTCTATTTTAAATATCGAAGTCCATATAGTCTCTACGTCATCATGTCAAAACCTTGCCTAATCTTGCACCAGAAACATGTAAAAAAAGTGCCAACTACGCGAGGTAGTTGGTAATTATATAGATTTTGACTCCACAAGAAAATGTATATGTATAAAAATATATATAAGTTCGCAATTCATACTTTCTCATGATTAAACTAAGTCATGCAGGACATAAGCACACACATAATAGACTACAAGCATATTCAAGCCTAAAGTATAACAAAGTTTCACCCTAAAGCACAAGTATAACGTTTCATTCTTAATAGTCACCATAAAAGGCAGGGCTGTTAGTCCCAATAAATGTATGATCATTATAGAGCGGTTATCAAACAAGTTAATGAATATACCAAAAATATTAAGTATAGTCATCATGCAGTTTAGATTTACGATAGCACACTATAGTCATGTTACAAGTATAACGAATTGCATATGAAAAAGTATAAGAATAAAGTACATATAAGTTTTACATGCTCCAGCCCATAGGTTATAAAAAATAAAAAGCTGAAAAGGGGCCATGTAAACTCACCTCAATGATAGGGAGTTCAAGATAGCAAGCCTAAGAATATGAATCCAAGGATGTGTAGAACGACTACAACTCAACCTAAACATTTCGTATAACATTTAGGGATACAAATCCAAAAGTCTATGTTCAAGGTTCTTAGTCGTTTGATTTGTAAAGTACATTCTTGGATACTAGGAATTGTGGATTTAGGTTTAGGTTTACGTTTGACTATTTTAAAGTGTTTTATATATATATATCATAAAACAATAGTAATCCCAAATGAGTTTTGAGTATTGTCGCAT
The DNA here is from genome assembly GCA_009936405.2 of Stevia rebaudiana. NCBI lineage: Eukaryota > Viridiplantae > Streptophyta > Magnoliopsida > Asterales > Asteraceae > Stevia > Stevia rebaudiana. The sequence continues at coordinate 433,648 of WOUH02000028.1, read as the reverse complement.
AATATTATATATATATATATATATATATATATATATATAACATGACGTATTTAGTAAAGTTATGTCGTCTTTATATCATGGTTTCTCAAGATTTTTCAAATGTGATAAACACCATATATGACAACATTATTATAATAATATTTATAAAATCTTTAACTATTTGTCGTAAATTAAAGATTACAATTTAGAAAACAATCGATAAATATAATTTGAATAATAAATGATAACACGATTTTATTCTCAAACACTAATTGACATTTATAAAACTAATTAACCTCGTCACGAATGTGTTATAACATGTCAACGATAGTTATAATAAAAGTTCCCAAATTAACAAAATCCAAACTAAATTTGGTCCAACACATTACAAATATGTTTAAAGTTTATAAATGTTTGTATAACTATATTAATATATATATTAAAAAGCTAAAATGCATGTGAGGGGAATTTAACGAATTTAAGTGCCCCGTATCCTGTCTTGATGACAAGTCTACTTGCTTCTTTTTTCGTTGCCACTGCTTGAACCTTTTCAGCTATCAGTTTGACTAGAGTCTAGAGAGAGAGAGAGAAAGAAATAGGGAAAGAGTGAAGGAGGTGATCTCCATCATCGGAGCCCCGAAGACATTGATCGGGGTTGTGGTTGCCATCGGAGAACGTTGATCTCCGCCTTCTTTTACATGACCTTATGCGATCATCACTTACGAGGGTTTCTTTGTAAAACCTCTTTCTCTTCACGTAAATTGGGTAAGCTCTTCAAATAGATAATGACATTTGAACTTGGCTGTTGAAATGTTAGGTTTTTGATGCTTAGTCTTTAGTTTTGATAAGAGTTAAAATCATAATAGTTAACTAAATCATCATGCACATGTGATGGCAGATGTTTCTAATAATTATCGACACGTAGATCTTATACTTGGATACCCATATAGCAAAAGAAGCTGTTTGTGTATTTTTTCTTTTAGCAATTAGTTCTTGATTGCGTTGAATTTTGGTTTGGTTAATGATAATATGACAACGAGTTTCCCTAAATTAGTTAGAAATAATTACTTTTGTTTGACTTTGCTGACATTATTCTAGGTCTGGAGTATATTTACCTCAAGATCAAAGTAACCTAATATTTTTTTCATTCCAATTTCAACTACATTATTTAGGATATGAATTCCTGTGTATTATTTTTAAAATGAGATTAGTAATGACATCATGTTTGGATAATAGCAAGTAGAAGATATGAAGCCACTGCTTGGATGTGAAAAATGTTTGAAGGTCTGGACCTAAAGTTTTGCATGTTCAGCCTTTTAGGGAACATTTTAGAGTTGCTTTGAGAGATGGCAAATTCTCATCTATGTTAGATTGAACCACGACATATGATTAATGTCATTTCTCTTGCTGTCCTGCTTTATAATTTTATCATCATTTTCTTCAAAATCGGTACCTCTTTCGAAACTATGTTTTGTAGTCAGTCATGACGTTATATATATTTGACATCTTTCAACCAGTTGTGGACTCAGGATTATTTCCTACCGAAATGCTCAAATGTCTTGAACATATAGCTCCAATGCCTACCCGTCAAGAGTATTCTCGTCAAACTCTGCTCTTTAAGCTCAACTTCAACAACAATAACTTGAGAATCGTAACTGGCTTCATGATAACCTTTTAATGTCGGCTACAAGCAGTGGCGAACCCGAATTTTTTTCATGAGGGGCGGAAATTTTTTAATGTCATTTGAGTATCGTTATATAGGGGATGATTAACGTACAAAGGGGAAAAACGTGAGAAGGTAGGAAGGCACCAGAATGCGCCACGTGTCATTTTCAGAGGGGTAGGAGCATAAAAAAAACACGAACTCAATTTTTATATATTTTCACGAAACTTACTGTGTAAAAAATACGGATCAAGGCCAACAAAATACGGACCATAGGCAAAAAAATACGGACTCATGCTTAAAACTTATTTATTCACAAACAAAAAGTTGGTAACAAATGATGGACCAAAGGCAAAAAAAAAAAAAAAAATACGAACCGAAGAACAAAAAAAACGGACCAAAGAACAAAAAAAAAACGGACCAAAGAACAAAAAATATGGACCAAAAGTTAACTGGGTAAAATAACGCTCAAAACACAAAAAATACCGACGACGTAAAAAAAAATCGAAAAAAACCATATCGATACTATACTCAAATTAAAGATAATAAAATTCTATATTTTATGGTGTAATTTTTTCAAAAAAATATTAAAGTATGTAAAAGTTATTTAATTTATAAAAAAGAGGTGGAAGTTGATTTAATTAAAAAAGTAAAAAATGTTGGTTACTTCAACTTTTGTCATTTCCGTTCAAATATATGTATTTTTTTTCTTAAATGGTGGGACCAACTCATCTTCACCATTGATTTGTTTAATAAAGGGCCCAGATTATTTCCTATCCTTCTCACGAAATAAGTTATATGTATTATAACCATTTTCTCGTTATATAATAATTTTTTTCTCTTACGTTCGGGTCGGGTCATGTTAAGAAAAGATAATAAAATTAAATTTCATATGGAAAAGATAATGTGATAGTGGTGGGCTAGGTTTAACTTATCAAAATTAATAGTGAACTTGTTTAATATAGGATAAGGATGAGTTTGGTTAGTTATTAAAATTAATAATGAACTTGTGATTAATTTAAGTTGAGTTTATAATATAAGTTTGGCATTTTCCAACTTGTTTTATAACTAACATTTGGAAATTAAAATTGGATTGAGACGAATTGGGGACAAATCGGGGGCGGATTGGGGACGAATTAGGGGCGGATTGGGGGGCGGTTGCAAAATTTTATGGGGGACGGTCGGATTTTAACATATATATGCAAGTGGAATATAAAATTTCAAGGAGGGCGGCTTCCTCTCTTACCCAAAGGGTGGGTACGCCCCTGCTACCAAGTTTGCGAACACTACTGTTTATCATATTAGTGTCATTGCATGGCCTAGCCGCAACGCACGGGTTTCAAAAGCTTGTTATTTCTTAAAACTTAAAGTACTAAATATAAGTTATTTCATTCATATTTTATCTTATAAAATCGTTTTGCAAAACTTAATTTTTTATTATCATAAAAAAAATCTTTGTTTGAAATACATGAAATATTAATATAAATAAAACAAAAAAGAAACTATAAATATTGATGACAAAAAATGAGGTGGCGTGCTGGTTATATGTTGGTGGAAGTGGCGGAGAATTACAAGTTGCAGCTACATTCTTGACAGATATTTGTTTCGCACATTTCATACACAAAAACCCTTAAACAAATTGCAGATACAGTAAGCTGCACATTGATCAAGAGATAGAGATTGTGCCCTAACACTCTCTTCTCTCTCGCCATGATGTCTTTAAACAGTTCATCTTTTGTGGTAATTTCTCAATTTCTTTTCAATTTCTTCTGTTTCTGTTTCAGTTTTGTTTAATCACATGCAAATGTGAATCGGTTAATTTGATATACTAGGTTTAGAAGGTCAGAAGTTAGATCTCATTTGATTTGTTTCGACTGTTTGTAATTTGATTTTGATGTCAATCGCTTTTCAATTTCTTCGATTTTATCAACGTGCATGCAATTTCTGGACTGAAATCGGTTTAACGTAGTAATTTTGGAAGTTTAGATCATCTTTTGGTGCGGATCAGTTTGTAATCTGGTTTTGATTTGGTTTTGTAGAGGAACTCCATCTCTGGGGTTTCAAGGACGCAATCGCAGTCCTTGAGGTTACCGGCGAGGCGTCCTATGGTGGTAGCTATGGTCAATTCTAATGGTCGACCGGAGAGAAACGTCGGCGTTTCGGTGGATAGTGCCACTACGGATGTGAATGCTCCGGTTGCCGTAGAAGTCGCCGATTCTGATACTAAAAAGCCGACTGCGGTTGTTGGTGGTGGTGTTGAAGACGTTTACGGAGAAGATAGCGCCACCGAGGAACATTCCATCACTCCTTGGTCCGTTTCTGTTGCCAGGTAACAATTCATCCTGATTCTGATTTCTATCCTGATAAGATCCTATTTTATCGATTTATGTTACGACGATGATTCCCATGCTCTTTTTATTCGTCAATTCCATGCAAGATGAATAATGCTTTGTTTATTGTTTCTATTTACTATAATTTATATGAGAGCTTTGAGGGCTAAATTCAAGAGCTATTATATGAATTATTCTAATGTAAACATAATTTCCTTAATGTAATTGATGATAAGTGACTAGTACAAAACTGCATTTGTAAATATAATTGTATATTTTGTATGTAAAAGTCTGATTCACTAAAATACAAACGAAAAGGCAGGGTATGGTCTTTCAATATTTCATTTTGATATGGGTTCTTACATCCTTAGGTGAAAACTAACAAATTATTTTTTTTTGAGCTGCAAAAAATAATAAATAAATTCATTTTTTATAACACAATGATGGTGAACACGGTTTCTTTTCATTCTTTTATTTAAAAGTTTGTTCAGAAAATAAATTTAAAGCTTAACATAGTGTTGGTTTGCAGATTCGTTTTATTTTCCTTTTTTTCTAAATTATTAGCACATCTGTTAACCGAAAATGGCGATTAGTGCCATTTCGACCCCATTTCTGCCCTACAACAGATTTGAAATAATAGTTCAGATTAGGTTATGTATGGGAATTTGGAAATGAAAAGGAGGACCATCTGTTTGAATAAAACAATCTGTTAATTTCAGCTGTCCAGTTTTTTTGGCTTTATTCAAAGAACAAAATTCTGAATTTTTGGTTTTTGACATATTTAGAGCTTTCTTTTAGTCAACTTGTTATTATTGAAAAATTGAGAATTTCGATTTCTTCACCATGCCAAAGAGTTTAATATATTTACTTGTTTTTTTTTGGATATCATGATACCTGTCTTATAGTTGACATATAAATTATGAATAATTCTCCCTCTTTTTTATTTTTATTCTTATTTATTTAGTGGCTATTCGTTATTGCGGGACCCACATCACAACAAAGGTCTGGCCTTTACTGAAAAAGAAAGAGATGCTCATTATTTACGTGGCCTTCTTCCTCCGGTTGTTGTCAATCATGATCTTCAGGTACTTGCATATTTTTTTGCTTTTAAAGTTTTAAAATTATATTGTGTGGAATGAAGAAAATTTTATATATTTTTAATACTGTCGATTACCAGGTAAAAAAGATGATGCATAATATCCGTCAATATGAAATACCGCTACAAAAGTATCAAGCCATGATGGATCTTCAGGTAAACCTTGCAAATTATTTCGATGTCTCATTTTTTTATTAATTTACTTACGAAAGGGCCAATTTGAGTTTTTTAAATCTCAAACGGGGCAAAATAAAAAAGATTTGCTACAAGACCCTTATTCTAAATTCAATGCATGCAACTTCCAAAATTGTTGTATTCAAAGATTCAGATTAAAATTGTAATAAAATGTTAAGTGACCCGCTTTAACCTGAATCCGTTACCCAACCCGTATATACTGCTATTTGAATAATAATATTATTTCTATTTATGAGTAAGTATATGCAGGTTGGTTCTATTGACATCGTCTTGCGATACGCAGATGCTATTGCATTTATTTATATCTTCTTTTTTTGTAACTATTTAAAATTGTGTATGTATCCTCTTTGCAGGAGAAAAATGAGAGATTGTTCTACAAGCTATTAATTGAAAACGTTGAGGAACTTCTCCCGATTGTGTATACACCAACCGTTGGTGAAGCATGCCAAAAATATGGAACCATTTTCAAGAACCCACAGGGTTTATATATTAGTTTAAAAGACAAGTAAGTTCAAACCACAATTGTTTTCTTAAGTATTCATGAGATGTTTTTGTTATTTTATTGATCTGATTAGGTAATAATTATTTTTATAGGGGTAAAGTCCTTGAGATATTGAAGAATTGGCCTCAGAAAAAAATTCAAGTTATAGTTGTTACCGATGGTGAGCGAATCTTGGGATTAGGAGACCTTGGCTGCCAGGTAAATAATTTATTTATTTATTTATTTATTATTCTTCTTCATATACCTTTTTTTACAAGAACTAAAATCAAGTGGCATGATTGGTAAATTAATTTTTCCTTTTTGCATTAACAGATGTGTTTGTACTCTTTTTATCTTTGTTCATTTGAGTAATAGTATGTTTGTTATAAAAGATTCCATACTACTTTTGCTTATATGATTATTTGTGAGTCAAACATGGATTTTAATATAGCAGCAGAATATATAATGTAAAATAAAGCATTGTATTCACCCCATTCAAATTTATTAAAACTCCTCTTACTATAAAAAGCATTCATATCTCAAACAATTAGTATCTGTCAAAAACTTAAAAATGTGATTATTGAAGTATCACAACATAAATAAAAAAAATCACATCTTGATGTCATCTTCTACAACCGGTTTTATTATAACTAATTATTTTTATTTGACTAATAATTTATTTTATGCAAATATTTCACAGGGAATGGGAATACCTGTGGGGAAGCTCTCTCTCTATACAGCTCTTGGAGGAATTCGCCCTTCAGCTGTAAGTAATTAAGTATCAACATGATTAGTATGACTATTATTAGCTTTCTTTTCGAATTTGAGTCTAATTTATTCAAAGTTAATTTGTGTACATCATTTTTTTGATTATTTTTGCCAAATCATTTTGCTGACATATGTAATAGAGGGGAGACAGGTTAAGGCAGGTTGGGTTTAACCCGAAATTTTTTGTACAAAATTTAAAGATAATTTATTAATGGTTTGTATGTCATTTATGATTACAAAAGTGACACAAAATCAATAATACTAACACACTTTTTTAGTAAGTTTTTAGGATGGTTTATGCATTGGGTGACTTTCGACCCTTTTGCCTATTTATATGTTTCCTAATAAGCTACTTTTCCCCATTTTAGTCTTTTGACCCGTTAGAGATGAAACATAACCCAAATCGTCACATTTATAAGTTAATGGGTCATAATTCAAATGTTATGTAATATGTAAGATTATTTTGCAGCCCAAAAATATAAGATTATTTTACAGACTTTCTGTTGCTATGTTTTCATTTTATGCTTCTTTTTTTTTCTTATTATTCTGAAAACCATAAAACAAAGAGTTAACATTGATATGATATTGTAAAATATTTGCAGTGTTTGCCAATAACCATCGATGTCGGGACCAATAATGAGAAGATGTTGAATGATGAATTCTACATTGGTCTAAGGCAACGGAGGGCAAGTGGGAAGGTTAGCTAGTTTCCTAAACCTTAACTTATACGCAATTTCAATTATAATTTATCTAAAAAATACGTTTTTAATTTATAAATTTACATTATTAATTATTTAATATTTTTTTATTCAACCCATGTAATACATGAGATATTATGCTAGTATAATGATAGAATCCATTTTTTCAACAACGCAAAAAAATTATTTAAGTGGTTCTATGCGATAAAACTTCACCAGTGGCGACTTTTGACCCATTTGACCTCTTTCCTTTTTAGCCTTTTATTTTTTAACCTGTTAGAGAATCAAGATAACTTGAAACAGCCAATTTAGTAAAGGGGTAAACCTGCAACACCTTGCTTTTATCCTTTCGAATTTATGGTTATTGATTATTTTTTTTCTATTTTCTAGGAATATGCTGAACTTATGAACGAGTTCATGTCTGCTGTCAAGCAGAATTATGGTGAAAAGGTCCTCATTCAGGTTAGAAACTTTTATCTTTCTTTGTTCATTTTGTTTCTTTCTTTTTCATAAGAGATGGTATTTATCACCTTTTTTTATATTTTCTTTTCAGTTTGAAGATTTTGCAAACCACAATGCCTTTGATCTTCTTGAGAAGTATAGAACCACTCATCTTGTTTTCAACGACGATATACAGGTAGAATAGAGTACTAAGATAGTATTTAAGTGAAGTTGGCCATTTGAAAAACATAAAAAAAAACATTTTAATTTAATTTGTAAGAATGTAAGGGGACTCTTCTATAACGAATGCGGTTCTTCCATTTTACTGTTTTTTTCCTAGGGGGAGGGGTGTTTCTTTTCTAATTACAATGTAATCTATTGGTTTTCTCCAATAAATTATGAATATATAATACCATTAATTTATCCAAAACTTTTTAAACTTAACATTAGGTTTAGTTACTTTTAAAATAAATATCTTTCTTTGAGATAATTTGTCAGCATTTATTTTTCTAATTTTTTTCTTTCTAGCATATATAAATGTTTGTACTTTCAATTGATTTATGTACCAACTAGAAGTAACATTATACATCTTGATTTACATATAATATTTTAAATTGATCTTACTTAGAAGTGTAAAATAAATGAAATTAGACGTCTTTCATGGCATGTCATGTCCAATGGTGCGAAAATGACAAAAGGGAACATATTTTCCACAAAACCTCTCTATTTACGGTTTAACATTATTAATAAACAATTAATCTGTTAATTTTGATTACAAAATCACCCTATTAGTTCATTTTATTTTACATTTTTGAATACAACGATTTACTATGTTATATGTTTTATAAAAAGGTATTGGGGGACTTGCAGTCTGTTCCTTGTTCTAGATAATTTTTTATTATTTATTTTGGCTTGACCCCTTTAAACCCGCATAACAAAACACAACGTCAAATGCTATTATATCCTTTCATAATTATATCGGTCAAAATTGCCACCTTTAATTAAAGGTATTATTTTGTTTTAGGGGACTGCATCAGTGGTGCTTGCAGGGCTTATATCTGCACTAAAATTAGTTGGTGGATCTTTGGCAGATCATAAGTTTCTATTCCTTGGAGCTGGAGAGGTTGGATGATTATACTTAATTTTATTAACTCTTTTTCCTAATATTTCTTAAATTGTTTTTATTTTTTATTTTTTCCAGGCTGGTACAGGCATTGCTGAACTCATAGCTCTTGAAATTTCAAAACAGGTTAATATGAGTGCTTGTTGAAACAAACAATATTTGAAGGATTTAAAGGGTAAATTGGGTTGAACCAGAACCAAAAGTTTTGGTTATAATTATTATTATTATTATTATTGTTATTATGAAACTTATGGTGAATAGGATTAAAAACTACTCACTTTGTCCCAAGATTATCATCCACATTTCTACTTTTAGTTTTACTTAAAATAATGTCCAATTTCTAAAATTGATAATTATAATTTACTAATTTGTCCATTTTACGCGTAGTCTTCTTATCACTAAATTTTGCTCGTTTTCTATCTCAATTGTTATCTTAAATGCATTAAGGGTAAACATGGTATTCATATAGTAAAAACAAATTCAAAATCTACATATCTTAAATTGTATTTTTTTTTCCACCTTGTGGACAGTTATTTTGATATGGAAGAAGTATTATAACAATAATATCTCATTTTTTAAGTAAAGCAATTTAGAAGGTTGTATGCATTGGAAATACACTTTCATCATTTTTGGCCAGTTCAACCCATTTGGCCCGTTCTCGTACTTAAGTTATCATTTGACCTACATCTAAAACAAGAAGACAGATTAATATGATGGATTTTTCTATACAATCATGCAGACAAACGCTCCATTAGAAGAGACCCGAAAGAAGATTTGGCTTGTGGACTCAAAGGTAACAAATATTTAAAAGAAACACATCCTTTTATTTTTCTTCTCTCATTCTTATGTTATTTTTTGTTTTTTACAATAGTTATTTGGTTATGTCATTTTATAGGGTCTGATTGTTAGTTCACGCCTTGATTCACTTCAGCATTTTAAGAAGCCGTGGGCCCATGATCATGAACCTGTTAATAAATTCTTAGACGCCGTCAAGGTTTGAATCTCTCTTCTTTTATAGATATTAAAATGTCCAACTTTTTTTTTTTGGAAATATCTAATATATCAAATATGATTACATTCTTGATCATGTAAATAGTTCTGTAATTTCATTGAATGAAAATTTAAAAGAAGTTGAACCCTTGAGTATATTTTGGGTGACTTCTAAGCAGTTTAACCCTTTTTTGTTGAATTAAGTTTTGATTTTTAATCAGAGTTGGTCATTTTGACCCATTTACTCATCTAGATTTTACCAATTTCACCTGTTATCATCAAAATATATAATCCAAATTGACCATTAATTAAGGTTTGTATTGTCCTCTCTTTCTTGTGTTATCAGACAATCAAACCAACGGTGCTGATTGGATCATCGGGGGCAGGTCAGACTTTTACTAAAGAAGTTGTTGAAACTATGTCATCTTTTAATGAGGTAAATTGCACCTAAGAATTTTCTTTACTTCCTTGATAAAGATATATTTGTTAGCATACGTTTCATAAACACTATTTTATTTTATTTTATTTTATTTGTAGAAACCTATTATTCTTGCTCTTTCCAACCCGACTTCACAATCTGAATGTACTGCTGAGCAAGCTTATACCTGGAGTGAGGTATAACCACTATTCACATCAAACTGTACATCATTAATGCAACTGCTATAAAAAACATGGTGTTATATTTCATGTTATCCACATGTGATTTGTATAAAATATTTGGTGTTATTATAGTTGGTATAACTTATTTGATTATCTAATTATTGCTACTTGAAGTCACAATATATCCTGCTTATGATCATCTGATTAGTCATGGGTCAAAATGTCAGTTTCATAACTGCAAATCCTTAAAGAAAATTGATATTCTAACGGTTAAATCTAAAATTACCTATTTATCTTCTTTTTTTATTAACCTATTTTGATAGATCGTTTTTGTTCATTTTAATTACGAAATTTATGTGTAATCAGATTCTGTAACAATCAAACATCTGTTTTTATGATTTTCACATGTTCAAACAACATAAACATGTAGACACTATATTTTCAAGTTTGTTTTTGTTACATTTTTATAATATAATAAAACGAATTAAACTCCATTGTTGATTACAGGGTCGTGCAATTTTTGCCAGCGGGAGTCCGTTTGCTTCTGTTGAATATAATGGAAAAGTCTATGTTTCTGGTCAGGTTAGTAATTCATAAACCTTAATATTAAAATTGGTTTATAATTTCTTTATAAAGCATTAGAGGATAATCTGTTATTTTTTTTTATTATTATTTTTTGCTTTATTGTATCAGTCCAACAACGCATATATCTTCCCCGGATTCGGTTTGGGCTTGATTATTTCTGGTGCAATCCGTGTTCATGATGACATGCTTTTAGCAGCCTGTAAGTTTACAGTTTTAGATTCTTTCATCAACTTCATATTAATGACATTTAGTAGTAGTTTTAACTATTTTTACATAAATTTGGATTGATTTTCGTTAATACAAGGTCAATTCTTGAAAAAACCTTGCAGACTTTTCTCAAATTAAAAAAATTAGCCCTTGGATTTACTTTTGCATGATTAATCATAAAAAAATGGACATTCTCGTTATTCTAAAACAAGGTTGAAAGATTTTAATAATTTAAAAAGGACTTTCTGTTGAAAGTAATGTCCAGGGAAAAGGTCAGGGTTGTAATCATGCAAAAGTGGAGTCTAGGGACTCGATATGTAAATTTAATTTAAAAATCATCCGGAGTTTTTTGATAATTCCCCAAATAAAACATATCAAATGAGTTCGAAGTTTACAAATTGTACAACTAACAACTTCCTAAATTGTTATATTCTGAATAATAATAATTCTCTTAACAATATAGTTTCTGTAAATTTAATAAATATATCATCTCGACCCAATCCAACTAGTATGCCACTTAAAGGGACATTGATTGATCCACAAAATTATTTTTTTTTGTTGTTAAACGTTATTTCAAACATTTTTATTTTTTATTTAATTCTTTTTTTTTATTAAATGAAACAGCTGAGGCTCTAGCTGAACAAGTTACACAAGAACACTTTGACAACGGGTTAATCTACCCACCGTTCACCAACATCCGCAAGATTTCTGCTCACATTGCAGCCCGGGTGGCAGCTAAAGCATATGAACTTGGTTAGTCCTCTCTCCATAATGTGTTTTTCAGAACCAAACCGGTTGGTCAGATGGTCCGATTTATCCGACCAGTAGATCTGGTTCTGGTTCTGAAGAAAATTGCCAGCATATTAGTCTCTTTGCAGTATCTTGAAAAGTTAACAAAATCTATGCATTTTATTATTTTTATTATTTTTATTATTATTATTATGAAAAAAGTAAATGACAATTTTTATTTTTATTTCCATTTTTGGGGTTTGCAGGTTTGGCGAGTCGTCTTCCCCAACCAGAAAACCTTGTGGCGTATGCTGAGAGCTGCATGTACAGTCCCAAGTACCGCAACTATCGTTAAATTTACGTAAAAAAATGGCATTTAATCGCATACGTTTAGCATATGTTTTAGAGTTTATTTTGGATTTTTGGTACTTTATTAGGTGCATGTTGTAATATTAGGTATACTGTGTGTGAGAGTGTGTGTGTGTTCGTTAACACAAGTCACAAGTGAAATTGCAATTCTTTGCTGGCTTGTAATTTCCAATCAAGAAAAATATATTTAGTATGATCAGCTCAACTTTAGTTTGTAATCAAGTCATTTGCTCTCTCAGAAAATGAGAATTCTAATGTTTGATTTTGTTGGTCTCTGGTTAAAGTTGACAGTTGACCTATAATTTTATTTTTAATATTTATACAATATTAAACTTTCACCTTTCCAACAAGTTGAACTTTCACTCTAATAAATAGAAATTACAAAGTTAATATACCCTGCCATAAATTTTAATTATTTTTCTTGATAATCTGTTTTTGTAAAAATAAATCAAGACCTTATTCAAATATTCATTATTAAAACTCTATTTCTATCTGCATTGCTTGTCCTTATGTTCATTCTGTTGTGAAAAAAAAAAAATACATGATTGAGCCAAATATCTAGTAAATACATAAAAAGAAATAAATCAATAAGCGGACTACCGGAGTGACAATTATTAAAGGCAATACTAGATGAGAAAAGTTACAAATGTAAAAAATATTCTTAAACCCAAGTTTAAGCAATTCAATCTAAAAAAAATAATAATAGCTGGTACTTTAACTTTAAGAATATAAAAGACGACAATATTTGCAACATAAAAATCAAAAGTACAAATATATAGAAATAAAATCAGATGTGAGATAGTAACACAAATGCACATATGAATCAATTGCTGAGATAATATCATCGTACAAAGACAAAGTACCAAAGTCGTATGGAATAAGTATATTACTAACCTGCATATAAATCCTTAAATACAATATATTAAGTACTACTCAAGTGCATTTATAGAGTCATGGAGATGCATATACAAAGGTAACATGCTAATGCCAAATCTTATAATTCACAAGAAAATGTAACAATTAGTAGGGTCTTAATAAAACATATTATACACTAAACCCAAGTGGTGAATCAATAAGTTTTTGTTTGGATGGCAAATATGAACCGAGTGAAAGAAACAAAGTACGATACAACTAAAATAACATACTTAGTTCATCATACACACTTTCCGGACAGCTTTCTCACCATATATCAGACAATCTTGCATCAATATATAGTTTGCATCATGATCATTTTGACCATAAACAATATATATATATATATATATATATATGCATCCAAAACTTAGAAACCATAAATTTGTTTATAGTATAGGCCACTGGCCCATTATAAAAAAAAGCCCTATCTTCAGGCCTCATTTTTTCTAAGTCCCATATTTTACATTTTATTGAGCTGTTCTTTAACTTTTGGGCTTTTCAATTAACAAAAAAACCTACACAAGGAGTCAAGGAAATGGGTAATCGGCAAATACATTGTACCATACGGAAGATACATACGTTAGGGTTTGAAATTGGTCGTTTTCGAATGACTCAGAAACTCTTCTTCACCTTCTCATAATCTCATCTTGGTTGAATCATTGGAATTCGATCACATCACCAGAAGTGATAACTATTAGCTAATAATCAATATAAATGAGCTTCACTTTAGGCGTTTGCAAATCAAATTTCAAGCTCCCAACCCAATAGACACTTGACGTACCAAACAATTTGAATTATTTATTATCGTTTGTTGGTTAAACAATAAAAAATAACTATACCAAATTAAACTAGCCAAGAGACAAAAATCTTTAAGGCATTTTTTATTATCAGATATATCTTTACCAAAAGTTTTGTATTAACGATACAATCTTCACAATTGATAAAATAGCTATGAGGTCATAATATAAATTTAAATAAAATACTCTGATTCCCTAAAGTATCACATAATAGTTTTAAGACTTTTAATAATAATTAAAATTGAATTACATAACAGCTTTTAGTATGTACCAAAGAGCCTAAGTTGTATTAAACATGTGATCCTTCATAGTCTTACGGTGAACAAATATTTCTAAGTAGGATAAGTGGATAACTATGATTATATTCTTTTGGAACGACCCACACTCCTAATTCTAAACCAATACCTACAATAGGTTTGAACCATCACCACTTGACTAAGAGGATTTCACCAATTTTATTAGACCAAAATTTCTTGGAAGAGTCACTATGACTAGCTAGTTGTGAGTTACTCGTTCTAAAAAACTAATAATACGTGATGATTGCATCTTAGAGGATATTGTGATAGTGATAGTTAAGTAGTTTACTTTCTAACATGTGAGTTCAAACCTAAAGTGCATATTATATAAGAACCTTCGCATCTCATTCTCTATTTTAAGCGAATCTTCAAAATTCACTTTTTTAGTAAAGATGCATCCACATGACAAATTTTTTTTTTTCACAATCTTCACTTTTAAAATTTAAACTTTTTTGGATAAGTCTAAATATAAAGAATCTTGATAATTTTTTTAGCATACAAGAGAGAAATAATAATACAGTAAGTGTTTGTGAAAATATGAAGATTTATAATACAGAAGGAAGGAGATATGAATTGTTAAACAAATTTTGTATATAAACTTAAATTGATAAATTGATTAATTTGTAGAGATACAAATAGAAATTTGAGATGTGATGCTCTAGATTCTAGAATATATATACGTATTACGTTAGCCGAAAAAAATGATAACTAGTTTATTGGGCCGACTTTTAGACATATTCAGCCCATTACAATATTTCGCCTATCCTATCCAGGGTTCACGCACACGAAACCCTAATTCGTATTTCTATATATTGCATCCATCTCCGAAACCATTATCACTCAATAGCAGCGTCTTAGATTAATCGGTCTTCTTTTCTGATCTTCAATATGATTTGCTTGTAGTGTATCGTTAGATCTCTGTTTGGTTGCTTCTCTGATTCATGATTTTCTCAAAAAACGTTTAGAAATTCTGATTCTTTTTACGAGTCTTGATTTTCTTGAAATTTTGTTTTAGTTTCTGCTTGAAAACTATTTGTTTAATTATAATGTTTGCGATTATATGCGTAAAAGATGATAATTTGAATTAAGCAGAGATAGTGTGTATCGACGTTGTGCTTAATTAGTGCACTATGATCGAAAGAGTTCTCTGCGATAACAATTTGACAAGGAGAAGGTGGGCAGTTGTGTTCTATTTTTTCCATTGGAATCTTCAACAATCATCTTCTCCACATTGCATCTCTTTTCATGTGTTGCTAATTTCATAATATGAACTTTTAATGTTTTCAGATTAGTAAATTTAGATTTTCATCTAATTGATTTGATTTTCAAAACAGTAATACCGCCGCTAGCTAACATATTGCTGACCATTAATTTTCGATTTTTTTAAACTCAATTCTTTTGTTCAAATAACAAAAATGTTTTAGATTTGGACCATGCGTAATTGTTGAGGACGTGTGACAAGGAGTGTGCATGCGTCCTTAGTTACATATAAATATAAGATAGTCTCATAACCTGGTTGTAGTTAGTTGTAGTTGATGAAAAAAGATGTAATAAGTGAGTGTTTGGCGAATTTAACTAAATAGTTTAATCATTGATTATTTTTAATTTTTTTTTAATTTACATAAAGATTAATACCTAAAAACAATTATAAATAGTTAAAATAATTACTGAATTCTAGAAACTTACATTATTTTAAAAAAAACATAATTAAAAAGCACTTAAAAATCCTAAACTATTTTTTTAAATGCAATACTTTGTCTAAGCCTTACCTTTTTTTTATTTTATTTTTTCGTGATGGATGCCAGTTAGTACTTGATGTTTAAAGTGTTTTTAAGTTGATTGCATGTTATGGTTCTCTTTTCTATTTGATTTTTGATTGGGTTATTTTGTAAAACTAATTGAGGTGTTTGACTATTATAGATTAATCCTTGCTATTCTTTGACAAGAAGAAGTTTGTTGTGTGAATAAGTTTGTCATCTTACATCTTGAACTCAATATCGGTATATCTAAGATTAAAAGCAACATGAGCATTCGTTGTCGCATGCTTATTTTTTGGCGTGCTAGAATTGGATGTTTTGAAATGCGTTGTTGATAACGAACTAATAATCATTGTCACCTTTTGTTTAAGTTGACTAGTTTTTAATTTTTCCCAAACAACGAAACAATGATGTTGTAATACTCCATAGCTGTCTTGTTGAAACAGTTCAAACGATTCGTTAACAATAATTCGGTCATTTGGATCACTTTGTCACGTTTCTTTTTGTTGATACAACACATTAAATTTTTTACTTTATGGGATATTGTCAAATGGCCAGATATCAGATATATCTCATAAAGTAAAAAAGTTAATGGGATATATCGACAAAAAGAAGCGTAGAGTTGAAGTGGTCAAAAGGGGTAAATGATTATTAACGAGGTGTACAAATAGTTTTATAACGAGACGGCTATGGAGTGTTTATGTTATCGTTTTTTTCGTTAGGAACAATTAAAAGATAGTCTACTTATACAAAAGGTGCCGGTGGTGTCGGTTCGTTCTCGAAAAAGCGTCTTAAAACATTTAACTTTAGAACGCTAGGAAGTGAGCACGCGACTTTCATTCTCGTGCTTATTGATGTCCTTATTTGTATATATTTTTAGTAGTTATTTTATGTTATTATATTAAGTTTTTAGTAGTTTTTATTATTTTTAGTTATTTATTTAGTTCGTGTTTATTTTATAGGTTTCCATGCTTTAATGAGTTAACTTTATAAAGAAATCGAGACCCGTGAATAGTTGAAGAGTTTGTGAGACTTAGAGTTTTGAAAAAGTTAATATGTTCTTAATGATGAGCTCATTGGGTTATACTTAAAGTTAACGGGCTTACTCAATTTAATTGAAGCGCTTTAATTAAAAAGATGGGCCGGCGGTATTTGGAAAACAAAGAAGATGAGTTCACGTGGCCCATATAATTTCGTTTATGAAGAGCAACAATAATTGAGATTGGGGGCCTTTTCACGTGGGACTTAAAAATAGTAGAAGTCAAATAAAGGAGGGTTTATTATTTGGAGGGTTTTTTACGTCAGGGAAGGTTCACGTGGATTTCTACTTTTTGACGGCAAACAATCAAAATGGAAAAGAGGAGCAGTTGGCATCGAACTAAATAAAAGTCCCAAGAAGGAAGAAGTCACACTCGACAGAGTATAAGAGACCGTTTCCTATTTTAATTCTTTCATTATTTTATGGTTGAATGGTACAACGGTTTATTAATTTTTACTATTATTATGATTATTGGCTAAGCTTTATTAGTTATCTAGGTTTGAGATTGATTGTTGGAATTGCATGTTAATCGCGGTTTTAGATATTTATATTTGATTGATTTCTTATTGGTAAAATCCTAGCCTTAAATTATTTACACTTGTATGAACTTGACCGAATTAGCCATAGTTAAGTCTAAATTCCGTGTGTCTATAGCGGTTGTGCATCCTTGTCTTAGGATTAGTTGGTCTTCTGGTATAGGAATCTTTGTCTTAGGAGATTACGGTCTTATCTAGTAGATTGACAACGTATCTGGTTTGGGAACCTTAGAGTCGGGAGGTAACGTGACAGGTACCTACTCTATGAGTGGAAGCTGACATAAGTGATAAGTTTGGTAGACAGTCCATATAGACCATAATGTCATCATTCTTGTATCATAATCTATAAAAACCATATTCCCCGATCTTGAGTTTGATTCTGTGTGCACGTGTATTAACAGCTTGATTCATAGCCTAGGCAATTATATTTTCACCTGAAGTCGTCTGCCCGGTTAGTTAGATTAGTTTAGCTTAGTTTAGTTATTTGATTTTCAGTATAAACCCTCGCTTTTAAATAAGTATATATAGTTAGTGACAACTAGTCGAGTTTGATCAGTGCCTGTAGTTCTGTTTATTGAGTCCTTGGACGATACTTGGTCTTTCCATTACCACTACATTGCGACCGATACACTTGCCGTTAGTGTGTGGATTTAGGTTGATCGTTTTTATAAAATTTATTACTTGACACCATTTTTGCACATGCTCAAGCACACATCAAGTTTTTGGTGCCGCTGCCGGGGATTCAATTGGCACGCTATTTGTGATATCCTGACTTTATAGTTTATTACTTTGTATTTTTTTATTTGCTTTTATTGTTTATTTGTCTTTATTAATTAATTTATTTTTTTTGGTGCCCGTGATCTTTCATGTCTAAATATTTTCAGATGGATTATTATGATGAGTATTACCACTACTGAGTGGGCCAGAAGTATGAAAACTGTGCACACTGTGGAGACCCGCATCTCACGAGAGATCATCTACACTATAGAGAATCAATCAATGGGGTCAGAGATGCATAGTCTGCGAGAACTGTGAAGGCCCTCATTTCATCGAGGATTGTCATCTTTACTGGAGTGTCCGCGAGTATTGTCAGTAGGTTCGGCTCGTAGCTCGGCTCGTTTAAATTAATATATTTCTAGTTTTTATATTATTATAAATAGATTGAGATACCCATTAACTATTAACCATTGACCAAGTTTGAAGCCCTTATAAATAGATATTTTTATTATTAACATATAAGCTTTTTAAAACCCTAAATCTCATTTTAGTCGTATATATAATTGCATATCTCAAATCTAGACCTATGGAAAAGCAAGAAAAAATTGACTTGAACTCTTGAAGTGTATTTGGAAGAGCCAATTTATGCAAGTTTAGAGAACAATGAGTTTGATGTTTTGAATATTGAACATATTTATGGTTTTGTTGAATGTTATGACTTTTTTTGTATCCCTTTCATGGACGTGTTTTGTGAGATATTAATATGACGTATGTTGAATTTAAAATTTGTACCCATATTAAATTTCCTTTTTTAAACAGAGCCAAAACGAACTGAGCCGAGCTGGCTCGGTTTAAAATCAAGCCGAGTTAGAGCTCACATATTAGGCTCGGATTGCAATTCGAGCCGAGCCAGCTAGGTTTATAATCAGAGCCGAGTTAGAGACAGGGCAGGCTCGGGTCGGCTCGTGAACAGCCCTAGACCCGTCTCTTCTTCTTCTGGACCTGACCTCGCTTCTATAAAGGCCAGCATCGAAAGCCTCACACGCATGGTGCAGGCTAACTCCGAAAGAACACAGTTTCAATACGCGGAGTTAAAACATGAGTTGCAGCTTGTCAGATCTAAGCAGAAGGCGCACTGCTTGAAGTTAGATGGCCAGCAAGCACAAATCGAAAACCTAGAGGCCAAGTTTACTGATCTAGCCACTACGATCGAGATGGATGATGATGAGGAGATCTTAGATGAAGAGCTAGAAGAAGAGGATTTAGGTGCTTGTGATTTAGAAGATAGTGTAGCAGGATTTGACCCACTTAGAGATTTAGAAGAATTAGAACGATTGTTAGATAATAAACTAAGTGAGGGGATATTAGAGGAGCACCTAAATGATAATGAAGTAGTTGAGGGCGATGATCTAGGCGATGACATTGAGGCTGTGGTGAGTGAAGTAGAAATTAGGCCATTGATAGAAGAAGATGATGATAAGCTTGCATGTGAGTGTGATTGTGGAGCATCACCAAAAATAGTGGAGGAGAAGTTAGACTATAAGGACCAACCGTTAGTGAGGATAGAAGTTAAGACAAATCAAACACCTCAATACATGTTGAAAATTAGGTTCGGTCCGAGTAGATTTAAGTCCCGATGGTCAGAAGGGAATTTTGGTCATAATAGAAAATTTAGTTTCAAGCCATCCGCCGTTGAATTTTTCCCGACCAACGGTAGTAGAAAGAAGGTCATTAGTACGGGCGGGAAACGTATCAGGGAGAAGCCTCCTGATTGACCTAGTGGTGTGACTTTTTGTATAGTTTGTGTAATTTTATTTTATTTTTTAATTTTTATTTTTATTTGTAATTTTTATATTTTTATTTTGTTTAACTGCTTGGTATGTTTGAGGTTTTATTTGCAATTTGTGATTGACCCACCCGTACTCAATCTCCATTCGAGTGGTGATTTCGTGAATTTATATTTTTGTAAAAAGCATCCAGCAGAAGCCGGATTGGATGAGGAGCCGTACACTGCATAACCAGCTAAGTCATTTCCGATTTTTAATTTTTGTAATTTATTTATTTTTGGTATATCCATCTCTACATTGGGGACAATGTAGATTTTAAGTGTGGGGATGGAAACTATCGTTTTTGTAATCTGAGTCTATAATATTTGTATATTAAATACTTTTTAACCGGAAAAATTTGAAATTTTTTAATAAGTCCTTGTTTGAGTCTGGTGCATTTAAGTGGAAAATGATAGTTAAAACTCAGTTTTAGTTCTAAATTAAAGTTGTTTTTAAAATTATACATTTGTTTGTGATATGTCGGTAAATACAGCTAATAGTCAGTTTTCTTTTTGATTGAATTAATACACTTAAATATCATGAATTTTGTGGGTTTAACCGTATGTAATAGTGATTTTAGGTTTGTTTATTAGAGTAAGAGGAACCAATGCAGTCTTAGGATCTAAAGTAGTTAATTTTTTATTAATTTGACACATCTGTAAGGATGGCGTCCGTTAAAAACCGCCAGCCCACTATTTGAGTTGCGCATAGAGGCCGAAATAAGCCTATTAGAAAAATATTTATATATATGTAAAAAGAATTAGCTTATGTGTCGTACTATTCGGTTAACCGTCAGATTGAGACACCTTTAAGTGAAGTTAATGCAAAAAAAGTTAATAAATGCTAATACTCATACCATCATCCGCTTCCATCATAAAATTAGTCATAATTTAATTGTTTTAGATCTTTTGAGTGCAGTGGTAGGTAGTCCAGTGACATACCTTTGTCCTTGATATTCTAGATAGACTTGAATGATCTATTGCTTGTGTGTGAGAAACATATTATGATTGATTTATAACTTGAACTTGAATTGTCATGATTGGGAATACTGATTGTTGGTGGTAGGATTTAAATGGACAAATATATTGGCAATCGCGACAAATGTGTAATGTGCTTAATTGTTTTTAATAAATTTGATTCAGAGTTGTGATTCCATTGCATAAGCCTTTTTCAGGGACGAAAAATTTTTAAGTGTGAGGATATTTGATATGTCCTTATTTGTACATATTTTTAGTAGTTATTTTATGTTATTATATTAAGTTTTTATTTAGTTTTTAGTAGTTTTTATTATTTTTAGTTATTTATTTAGTTCGTGTTTATTTTATAGGCTTCTATGCATAAACGAGTTAACTTTATGAAGAAACCGAGACCCGTGGATAGTTGAGGAGTTCGCGAGACTTAGAGTTGTGAAAAAGCTAATCAATTCTTAATGATGAGCTCATTGAGTTATACTTAAAGTTAACCGGCTTACTCAATTTAATTGAAGTGCTTTAATTTAAAAGATGGGCCGGCGGTATTTGGAAAACAAAGAATATGAGTTCACGTGGCCCATATATTTTCGTTTATGAAGAGCAACAATAATTGAGATTGGGGGCCTTTTCACGTGGGATTTAAAAAGAGGAGTAGAAGCCAAAAATAAAGGAGTTTTGTTATAAATCATTAGAAGATATGGATGGACACTAAATTTCAACAACACAATATTAGATAGTTATATTCTTACACTTAGCATTAAATGAAGTGTTTTCTTGTCTCCTAAATAGTAAATCTTTGTAGTATAAATACCACAT
>WOUH02000028.1:343721-357800 GCA_009936405.2 Stevia rebaudiana | reverse complement strand
CTATATATACATATATAAAACAAATAAGTATATATTAATAATATTATTCAATCAAAAAAAAAAAAAAAGAAGAAAAAGGCACGAGCCGGAGGTCTCTTTGGAGCAGCCTCTTTATCTCTCTGAGATAAAGGTAATGTCTGTCTCTATCTCACCTCCCCTAGACTCTACTTATAGTGGGATTTTACTGGGTAGGTGGTTGTTGTTGTTATCTTTGTCCACCAAAGTCCTCAAAATAAAATTTTTAAATCCAAACTTAAGGTTTCGATTTCAACTTTAAATTTCAATTTTAGTTTTAATTCAATAGTATGTCATCTTCTTTTTGTTAATTTGCTTTTTATTAGGTTGTGTAAATATACCTTATTTTCCCCGAGACATGTAGAGTGCAAAAGATTAAGTTGTGAGTTTGTGTTGATGGTGTTCTTACACTCCATTTTTAAGCAAACCGTAGATGGTGGTGAAGTAATCGTGTAAAGTACAGCAAGTGGTGAGTAGTACGATATCCTGATTTTATCCCTCAAGTTCATGTTCTGATTCATCAGATGATGATTAAAGTAAACCTCAACATTAGTATTTTCTCCCCACCGTAAACATCCACCATCGATTTAAACATATTTTACCTTCAAATCAACTTCTTTAAAGATCGATTAAAAAAAGAAAATTTCAGAAATCTTGACGATGATTTCTCTTTTACCCTCCTTCTTCGATATATTCTTGTTCAGTATACATAGTCATTTATGTATAGATCATTAATCTGATTGATTGAATTCGTCTTATGCGTCTCAATTTATCTAAATTACAACCGATATTGATCAGTTGTTTGAGAAAGACCAAATTAGGGCGAAATTTTTTAGATCTCCGGTGAAGATGGTGATGATGATGAACGATCAGTGAGTTTCAGAAGTTGCCCTCTCAACCTCTTCTAAGTTTGTTTTCTCATACTTTGGTCACAAAACCTCATATATATATATATAGTTTACAATATTTTGAACTAATTAAAGACCCTAAAGTTATTAAGGGTGCTTACGTTATTTTATCATGATTTAATAGAAAAATTTAACAGTAGTTAGTGTAAATGACATAAACTGTGCAAACTTTTTAAATAAATGACACTTCTAGTAATTATTTAATTTAAAGGATAATACTAGCAATTTAGATTACATTTAAGGGACACAATCAGCCATTTTGTGTAAAGACTAGATTGAGAATGACATTCTTGTAATTAAAACCCTTCTCATCACTACCCAGTTTCCTCACAGGAAAATCGACGCCACTATCTAGTGTTTTCTTCGATCAAAATCTTCTGAGGTAAGTTCACCTAATTACTGTTCGATGAAGACTTTACAAACTGATTTTATAATATTCGTTTTATGTTTCTGGTGATTTACTTGATTCGTTTTACTTCTTCGATGATTTTCTTCAACAAATCGATATGTTTTCTTCCCTTGTTGAACACTAATGAAACTGGGTTCTTGGTGATTAGTTAGAACCCACCGCTTAATTGATTTTTGTAATTTGATGCGTTTTCTTTATCAGATCCGGTGATTACTTCTAGTTAGTGCGTTGTGGTGATTTATTAATTTTTTTAGAGCTCTGTTAATCCATCTACAGTTTCTTTCTTTAGATTTTACTATAAAGTTCGTTATTAGTATTAGTGAGCAATCAACATATTACATGCTACATACGTTAGAGAATCAAGATTATGTTAGAGAATTGTATTACTTCTTTGCAGCATAGTATACTTATTGCCTTATTGTACTTGAGAAAAGATTGTCATATGTTTTCATCCTCCAATTTGTAGGTTTTGTTTTCATTATACATGTCATTTTTTTTCTTCTAAATAAGGTATAAAAGTTCATCTTTTTTGTTTGTATACATTTAAGGTAACATTCTCCTTCAATGACTGGTTAATTGGTTAAAACAAAAATCCTTAATCCAAGAAACCTGTCAAAACTTGAAAAAGCTAACTCAAGTACTCAACACTGATTCCAGCAGAAAACCTGAAAAACGATTCAAACACTACTTATTAGCATCATATTTGCAGTGATTGTGGAATGTTTGCTTTAATTCATTATTTTGTTCATATCAAACACATAATGATTGGGTTGTCTTTGTGAGGGTGGCATCTTCAGTGTGAAAAAAGATGTGATGTTGAACGTATCACACACACTTACAAATTAATTTCCTGCTGTTAAAAAAAAATCATAAGTAATTTCTTTTATAATTTATAGTTTAAGAGAACTCTTGTATAAAAGTTTCATTCAAATCAAAAGTCATCATAGTTATTAAAGGCGGTTATTTAGGCGCTATTTTCTGTTGTATAGCGCATCTGGTTCGTCAGTAATTTTGGCGCAGTTAATGCTAATTGTTATTATTTTTATAGTTACGAAAGATCAGGTATACTATTTATTTTCAGCGTAGAGGGGTTAGGCTTTACCTGTATGCGCAACGCATCAGTTTTTTTTTTTTATGTTTTTATGTTTTCCCGTATAATCTTATATTCTTATTGTACTTAACTGTTTTTATGTTCAATTTAGGAGAGCAGTCTTTTCAATCTGCTTATAGTATGAGATTAGGCTGTTTAGTCTGTTTTCAAATATGAACAAATATGGTTTTGAAGAATATTGACATTTGGGACGATTTTGCTTTTTTATGTTGAATATTGTTTATGGCTATGAAAAACTTTTAGTTTTCAAGTGTTATTTTCCATTATATACTTCAGTTTCCTTTTTTTTTTATTTAAGTGCGATTTTTTTTTCTTGGTCCCACACTTTTTTTTGCGCCTCATGCCTTTGATAAGTATGAAAGTCATAATATGCGAAATGTTAAAGAAATAAAGGAGACTTTGATCATGAAATTTATGATTTGGTTATAAGCTATTTAAATAATAAAAATGCTCTAATTAGTTGAAGTAATTATATATATATATATGTGTCTGTTATTTCACATTTAATGTGTATCATTCTATAATAACTAATTAGAATTCAAATAAATTTGTATAATAAATATTAATTCAGTATTAGATATAAGGATGCAGAAACATGTAATTTGATATTTTAAAACTTGTTTAATTTATTTGTATATCATTTATTACTTATTATGTTTGTTTATGTTAGTATTTGAAGAAAATAAATGTGAGTTTTCTGGAAGCATATCATGTCACTCATACGTCTTCCTTATATTTAACTCATATATCTGCAAACTAAACAAACCACACCAACTATAGTTACCACATAAATCTTATTCTCATTTTGTTTCCAGTTGTGATACAGACTTCGAACACATCAATGGCATCTTCATCATCATTTGATAAGTCTACATCCGCCTCTTGTTCTCAATCGTGTAAATATGATGTCTTTCTTAGTTTTAGAGGAGAAGACACCCGTAGAACCTTTGTTGATCATCTTTACTCTGCTCTTAAACATCACTTAATCAACATTTACAAGGACGATGAAGCACTTCCCCGTGGTGATTCCATTCGTCCATCCCTCTTCAAGGCTATCGAAGAATCACGAATCGCTATCATAATATTTTCGAAAAACTATGCTGACTCTTCATGGTGTTTGGATGAACTTGCATACATTATGAAATGCAGGGCTGAGAGGGGGCAAATCGTTATGCCCATATTCTATGGTGTTGATCCGTCCGAAGTGAGAAATCAGAAAAGGAAATTTGGAGAAGCATTTGCCAAACAAAAGGCGATGAATGTCAACAAAGCTGAATTATGGAGAAAAGCACTTGTTGATGCAAGTAACATTGCTGGATGGGAACCCAAGCACACTGCCAATGGGTAAACTTTTTTATTTGAACTTTCAAAATTCTTTTAAAATCAATTATAAGCTACTCAAGATTTTAGTCAATTTCATTCGCACAAAAAATAAAACTAGCTATTTTATATTATATTATGTACTGATATTTATTGCTTAACAATTATTTTAAGCCCCGATTGCGGTGTGCGCATATAATGTTTATATGTGTGGGCCTTCGGGGGGCAATAGTAAAATTGCACTAATTTTAACGGTATTTTACTTTTTTTTAATGTGAAAATAACGTTGAAAGCGTTGGGTTGGTCCGACGGTTAATGAGTTGGGGGTCTTAGTGGAAGCAGCCTCTACCCTCCTCAGACCCTACCTTTAGGTGGGATATACTGAGTACGATGATGATGATAATTATTTTACATATGTAACAGTTTTGGGTTTGTCAGACTAACTAGTCTCATGTAATTAAGTTATTCGTATATGTCCAATTTGTAGGAATGAATCAAAGGTCATCAAAGAAATTGTTTATACAATTTTGGATAAACTGAGTCCTTTAGATTCAAATATTGATGAAGATCTTGTTGGGATGACGACTCGCTTACTAGATCTGAAATCACATTTGGAAATCGGGTCAGATGGTGTTCGCATGGTTGGAATATGGGGAGTTGGGGGTGGTGGTAAGACTACTCTTGCATCTTCTCTTTATATGGAAATTTCTCAACATTTTCAAGGTCATTGTATTATGGAGAATATTAGAGAGGAGACAAGCAAACATGGTTTAAGTAAATTGCAAGAGAATATGTTATCAGCTCTTTTTAGAAAAGAAATAAAAGTATATAGTGTCGCGGAAGGAAAACGTATGATGAAAAGTATGTTATGTCGTAGAAAAGTGTTGGTACTTCTTGATGATGTCGATAAACTTAACCAACTAGAGGCTTTAGTTGGAAAACATAATTGGTTTGGTAGTGGTAGTAGAATAATAATAACAACTAGAGATGAACATTTGCTAAGAGCCCACAAGGTAGACCATGTCTATCCTATCAGATTATTATCAAATGTTGAGGCTATTCAACTTTTTAAAAGACATGCATATAATGAAGAAGACCCTTTAGAAGATTATGAAACACTTTCATTACGTGTTATTTCTTATGCTTCAGGGCTCCCGTTGGCACTTAGAGTTATAGGTTCTTCTTTATACGACAAAAGTAAGAAGGAGTGGTTAAGTGCATTGGAAAAGTTAAAAGACATCCCGGATCTTGAGGTCACGGATATACTCAAAATTAGTTTTGATGGACTTGAAGCTTATCAAAAAGAGCTATTCTTGGATATTGCGTGTTTTTGGAGTTTACGATATCTCGATGATGCTACAATGGAGATGTTTGAAGCTTGTGGTTATCACCCTGATATAGGGATAAAAGTATTGACACAAAAAGCTCTCATAAATATAGTATATAAAGATTATATTGGTAATAAGTTTGATATGCATGATCTAGTTGAGGAAATGGGACATTACATAGTTAGAGGGGAACATCCTAATAATCCTAGATTACATAGTAGACTTTGGAAACGTGAAGAAATCAAAGATATGTGTTTTGGAGATCTAACAACGGTAAATGTTATGCTTTTAGTTTTATAACTATACATTATACTATATGTGCACCGAATTCTTTAATCTTTATATTGTTTCCTTCTTTATTGTAGGAAAATGACAAGACTGAAGCTCTACATTATCATGTTTCTCGTTCAGAGGGTAATGATCTTTCATCACGTTTGTGTAAAATTATTTCAAACATGAAGAAACTAAGGTGGCTTAAGGTGACTATGGATCATGACGATGTCAATGGTGATGGTGGGCCTACTTTTCTTTCAAACGAGTTGCAGTATGTTGATTGGACATTTTATCTTTCATGTCCATTCCCAGAAAGTTTTCAACCAATAAAGCTCGTTTTTCTAAAAATGGCAAATACAAATCAAAAAGAGCTTTGGAGGGCGAGCAAGGTATATTCTTGTAATCTAAAAAAAAAATTCACTTTTGTAAAATTCGGCCTTGGTGGCCACAATTCGTTGTGATTTCCTCTAGTAGGCCTAGTCGGCAGCCTGGCGGCCAAAGGATAAATCAGTCAAAATCAGTAAAAAATGTTCAAAATCTTTTGAAATATTGTGCTAATCCTATATGTAATTTTTCTATTTAGTGAACTAGAAGATGTAAACCTATTAAATCATACTAAATCTCATAACCTCTTATATTAATTTGTCTATAGTATCTACCACATTTGAAAGTGCTCCATCTTGACGGAATGAAGAAGCTACGAACTACACCAGATTTTCATGGACTCCCACTTCTTCAGAAGTTAAAACTCGAGAGATGTCATGAGTTAGAGGAGATTCACCCTTCATTTGGAAATCACACAAGTCTTGAATACCTAAAGATATTAAGTTGCCCAAAGCTTAAAATGTTTCCTACAATTATCCACATGAGAAACCTCAAGATCCTCGAAATAAAGGTATGCAATTTGAAAGATGAAGAAATCCCCTCTGGTATTGGTGAGTTAATCAACTTAGAAGAGCTAGATCTAAGTCGTAATGATTTTTCACTATTAGGTTTCAGCATCTCGCAACTTACTCGTCTCAAAGTCCTCAAACTATTTTCGTGCCCCAAGCTAATTAAATTGCCGAAGCTCCCATCAAGTTTAGTTGTTCTTAAAGCAAGCTATTGCAAGTCACTTACAACGATTGAAGATTTTGACGGAAATTGTGAACAATTATGTCTTGTCTCACTTCTAGAAACCAAGATTGTAATTGATGGTGAGAGATCACTACGGTTAATGCTTGAGGTATGTATGTCTCTGTCATTATGAGTATCAATCAATTACGTTTTTCACACACACACACATAGACAGGTTTGAGTTATACTAAAGACAAGATTTTGCATAATAATTGTAAAATTACTAGGTGTTCTTAATACTAGCCATTGCTTTCTTTTGTTTTTTTTTTCCTTTTCTATTCCCGAACATAGCTAAAATTTAGGTTACCATGTATTTCTTAAACTTTTTAGCGGTGTTGTAAAAATCGGCTTAGGTGGCCGCCTATGTGCTAGGCGGTTGCTCCCTGATGGGATTTCACCCTAGGCGGCCACAAATCGGTTAAAATCCCCAAAAATCAGTCAAAATTGGTTAAAAACAGTCGAATTTTGGTCAAAATTGCCTAAAATCCATTAAAATTGGTTAAAATCTTTGAAGTATTTGTGAAAATATAGTTGTTTTGATAAATTTTATATAATTTTTTTTATATATATTAATATTATATTAGATATATAATTTTAAAAAATTACATATAAAATCCAATCCTCCTGGTTCCGATTGATCCCTAGGCAGTACCTCACCGCCCGACTTGCGTCAACGCGTAACGCCTTTTGCAACCTTGCTTTTTAGGGAAAATCTACTTCTGAGGCATAAATTTATGTGATTTATATTTGAATAATCAGGGCAACACCATCGAAAAGTGCTCAATGCTTTTCCTACTTCCGGATCTTGGGATTCCAATGGAGTTTACACCGCGTCTACTTAAAGGGAGTAAATATACATTGCAACTTCCAGAGAACTGGCGCGATGACTATTCCGGCTTCTTAATGTGTGCGGTTTCCGAACATTTCTTCCTCAGTAGAGACTTTCTAAAGATAAGCGTGAAGCAGGTTTTATGCGATATGAATTATGAAGATGATGTCGTTTGGGAAAAGAGTGATGGTGATAGGAATACATTCGTGTGGTATGTTTCATTTGGTTTACTGAGAGACGCTGCATGGTGGAATCAAACATACAAAACTCTTTGTTTTGAAAACGCAGAGGTAAAATGTAGTGGTTTTGGAGTTAGACTCGTTGACAAAAAAAGTAGAAGCGGTTTAACTGAAAAATCAGCAACAAATTCTTATAATTATACTTCTGACATCAAGATTGAACACGATAAAGCATCTGATGCTATAATGATCTCCTCAAATGCTTATGTGTGTATTGAATTCTAAGAGTGAATCATAAACCATCATTTCACTTCTCGATATTGCTATGTGTGTAATGTATTTTTTTGTTTGTGAATGTAAATTAATATTACAACATAACGAAACTTGCACAATTTGTAAACAGCAAGTCACAAACAAACTTTTGACGTTTAATGGAAAATTGTGGAATTGTTGAAGTTATACTACAGTGGAAAAATAACCAGTTTTAGGATCTGAAACCAATAACCAATCGTGTGATATCGTTTCTAATCCGATCCGATTTGCCGGCTTTATACCGGTTTGAGATTATATACTTTGAATGCGGTTTGGAACCACTTTCGGAGAAATGAGTTATATGGAAGTTGAATCCGGTTCTAATCCTATTTGAGCTGGTGTATTGGATTAGAATTTTTACCCATGAAAACCGGTTATAAACTGAATCAGTTTTGACTTGTGTTGACTGAAACTGAACTGGTTTAGCCCAAAATCCAATTTGTGTATGGAGGCATTCATTTAAAAATATAAATTTGTAAATCAATCTGTGATAACCAGGCAAAAACCCATTCACAAATACCGATTTGTGTTGTCATCGGTTCTAAACTGACCATGAAACCGTGATATAAAAGTATAAAACCAAACACCATCTATTTTCTGTTATTTTTGGATTAAATATTTTTGTTGAAAATATATTCTTGTCATGGTTGAATTAACTTATCTACTGACATGTTAAATGTTTAAGTTCTCATAGTAAAGTATCATATTGTTGTTTCATTTAAAATGAAATTATATGGAGTATTTAACTTAATATAAAACTTTTCATTGAAGTGGGTTGACCTATTTTCTTTCTTTGTTGTTGTAAGTCTGAAATTCAGTGTCATGAAAAATAATACCTATGACATACAATTGTATATAGATGATATTATCAAGAATGTTTTTCAATTTTCAGAACATAAAAATGAACGCAATTAGAATACCCAATCAAAATTTCACAACATTACTTGCTTCAACACCTCACTTGCCACCATCTTGAGAGGAGTACTAAAATTGTTTAATTTACTAGCAATTCAAAAGGGGGTTGCGGCGCAACTTGTTGCCTGCTTACCCGTCATGTTATTGTAACCAGGGAATTTTAAGATCTAATGTATTGGAGTTTTTATTTACTAGCTTTCCTCCCAATCATCCATATTAGCTGTCAATATTAATTTACATCCTGTTATGGGCTTTGCATATATTTAGCTTCCAGAATATTGAGTTTCCATTTTGTGTATTTGTTTGCCTATTAAGGGTCCTCTTGTAACAATTATGGAGATCAAGAAATAAACAAAATTAAAATTTGTTCACATTCCGTCGTTCATTCATTAGCTCATACCAAACCTTAAGGGTCAAGATACAAGAATCCCTTTTTGGGTGAAACTGACAAAAGTCAAGAAGCCACATGGACGAATTTGGGAAAGAAAAACGTTTTTGGATGAAACTGACAAAAGTCAGCAAACCATATGATGAATTTGGCAAAGAAAAACTTTTTTGGATGAAAGTGACAAAAGTTAGCAAAACTCATGGACGAATTTAGCAATTTACTCTAAAAAGAAGATAGTAATCAAAATGTAGAAGATAATAATTTTTAAGGACGATTTTAGCAATTTACTCTAAAATTGTTGGTTCACCTTATTTCTTTCATTGAACTTGGTTCCACTCAAGGAATAATTCCGACACTTGCAAGTGATCTCATCCTCACCAATCATCAATGTTCTTCCAGAATGCGGTAAAGTCAAGTCAACGCGTTTCAAAACTCCAAGTTCCACTATGAAAACACACATCACCCATTTTTATGCGTAAAATCAATTGGTATCAACAGTACGATGCATACTTGTGGGAGTTGGTAATTCATCATTTGTGGGCCCCACCTCATCTTACTCAATAATTATGCTCCATAGCATATCCTATAAATTATGTGTTTTAATAGAATTTTTGTTGTACTCTGAAAATGATCTCAATTGAATTTTTTTGTTTTTGTTTTTAATAAAGATCAATCCTTTTATGATGATTGCGCTTAAAGTTGCAAGTTTTGAGCATCTTTAAGATATACTTTTTTGGTAAAAGGTCAAAGGATTTACAATTTCAATGTGTAATTCTTGTCAACTTTTGGAGAAAAACTCAACCTTTATGACAAACCCTTATAAATTTTGATGTTTCTTATATGTGTATGACTTCTCTTTGTGTGAAAATGAGTTTTACAATTTACAAATAAAAACTTTTTTCATTTTTTCTTTGTGTTTTGTTACTTTTAAAAAAACATTCACATCATTTTTTCTCATGGGGTTCTCATCATGGGTTTATGTTCTTATCTTCGTTTTATTCTTCCATCAAAAGTGGCTTGTGATTTCAAGCAGTAAGGTTCGTTCTTTTAATGTTTCATATTTAAAGTATTACAGTTTTATTTTTGATTTCTTGATATTTGAGGTTAATCTTAAGAATGTTTAATCCAATTTCAGGTTTATATTGTTTATCTGGGACATAATAATCACACTGACCCACAGGTTCTTCATGATACACACCATTGGATTCTCTTACAAATCCTTGGAAGGTAGAATTATATATTAATGATAATTATAGAATTAATATAATATATATGAAACAAGCTTCTCTACAACTTGATAATTTGATAGCTTTCCATAATTACTTATTAGAGATGAATTTTGATTTCCAATTTTCCATAGTGAAAACATTATTAAAGTTGCAACTTGTATCATAATCCAATTTTGTTCCAAAGAACAAGTAAATGTTAAGAATTTGTATAATAATAATGATATAAATTAAATTTGTCTTGTTTGACTAGAAAAGTCATAGCATATCTATAGTCTTTACAACTTGAGCTTAAAACAAAAGCTAGAGCATGAAACTAGTGCCAATATCAATGTCTCCTTTACTAGGTCGGAGGTCCGACCGGATTTAAGAGAACCGAATGATTTTTATATATTTATAAATATAATTATACATCTTTATAAATTAAAATACATAAAAAAGTTGAAAACCGGGCCACCAGTTTTTCGGTCTAACCGACAGTTTTCAAAAGATTGGTCAATATAATGAAAAATAGAAGCAAATGGCTGATTGAGAATCAACATGTTTAACAATTTATTGTTAATTTATATAGCAAAGAAGCTGCAGCTAAATCGATCGTGTATAGTTACAAGCACGGATTTTCAGGGTTTGCTGCAGTTTTAACCCCAACTGAAGCTTTATTGATTGCAGGTATTTTGATTCTATCTTTGTCAACAAGTCATCTCTTGTGAATTGAAAACTCAATATGGCAAACTACATGATAGAAAAAACCTTTAGAACTCTTTTGTGATGTTAACAAAACAACTTTAAAGTTATAGTTAAAGCTTAAACTAACTCACACTCTCTTGCCTATTTCAGCAGTTAAATTTACATTTGAATCAAGTTCAAAAAAATTGATCAAAAGAGACCGAATCAAAAGTGTAGAATTCACACGGAATTCAAAAAATCAAGGTTTTATATTTTAAACGTGATCTTAAGATTGCTATAATATACAATGTTGGGCCATTAGGTATCCTCTCATTTCTTCTCACTGTCACGTCTGCGCCACATCAGCTTTCTTCATTTTTCCCCACTTTTCCCCATTTCACTGGGTATCGTCCCACTCTTCCCCATTTCTTCCCACTTCCCCATTCCTCCTTTTTCTCTTCTCCTCCTTTTCGGTGAGACTCAGGGTGTTCTTCCCGATTTTTCCCACCCCGAAAGTGGGGGGATGGTGTTCCCACTCTTTCCCGATTGTTCTCACTCTTTCCCGAGCCCCACTCCGTGTGGCCTTAGGTGTGGAAATTATTTTTAGATTAAAATTAAGAAATTTTTTCAGTTTGCTTTTCGGTCAAGCATATTAGAAAACGTGTTATACAAAACAAGGAGGGAGATTTGATTTGATTATTGAAAAAAAGAAAAACATTGGCTTTAAAAGTTTTGGTTAGGGTGTTTAAGATCAACAGCGGTTAGGCAGGTATGATTATCAACAACGGGTTAGCGGGTTTTGATAATCAACAGCAAAACGGGTTTGATCAGAAAAAAAAAACAA
Organism: Stevia rebaudiana; assembly: GCA_009936405.2. Taxonomy (NCBI): domain Eukaryota; kingdom Viridiplantae; phylum Streptophyta; class Magnoliopsida; order Asterales; family Asteraceae; genus Stevia; species Stevia rebaudiana. Next base: position 345,961 of record WOUH02000028.1, on the reverse strand, counting down.
AATAAACTAGTTTTAAATAATTGTGGGAAGAAAGGTTTTGATTCGCAAAAGCGACCGAAAAACCAATAAGGATAGGGAAGAAAAAGAAACGGTCAATGAGAGACGAGACACCGAAAACGGGTGAAAGCAGTATGCAAGGAAGCAACAGTGGAACAACTATGACTTTTCAATGCCCTATGTTAAATTCTACAAATTATAATAGTTGGGCAGTAAAGATCATAGCAATCTTTAATGTTCACAAAGTATGGAACGCGGTTGAACCAACAAATGAAGATGGCAACAACAAAGCAATTGCCATGTTTTAAGTAATTCCAGAAAACATGGTGTTGCAAGTTGCAAACCTTACTTCAGCCAAAGAAATTTGGGAGGCATTAAAGGTTCATATGTAAGGGTTGACAAGGTTAAAGAGGCTCGTTTAGAAACCCCTCAATCGCAGTTTGAAGCTTTATAAATGGGTGTTAGTGAGTCACTTGATGTGTATACCGGGAAGATTAGTGAGATTGCATCACAAGCAAGCAATCCAGGACATACAATGGATGACAAAAGATTGGTTCAGAAACTTTAGGGTTTAGATTATAGCTGCAATTGAACTGTTTGTTGATTTGAAGACAATGCCATTCCAAGAAGCAGTAGGAAGACTTAAGGCTTTCGAGGAACGCACAATAAAGAAAACTAAAGAAGAAGACGTGTCTAATAGATTGTTATTGACCAAAACAAAGAGGAAAGAGAAGGCAAAGCACGATACATGTAAGCATTGAAATTGTGGAAGCTTGAATCAGGAATATTTTGGACGTGGCCAAGGAAGATGTAGGGTTTCCGAAAGAGGTCAGGAGTACAACGGGACAAGAGCAATGTAAGGTGTTTCAAATGCAATGAACTTGGACATTTTAGCAATGAATGTTCAAAATGGAGAAAGGAGGATGAGGCAAATTTGATCCAAGAAGACTGTGAACCAACACTACTGTGATGAAAGCTGGATCAAGGAAAGACTGAAGACCTTACTTAAACTATATTTAGTTTAGGGTTATTATTGTTATTAGGCCATGTATATACTTTAGTTAGAATATATTGTAAGTTAGAAAGATGGAGGGCTGGATATGTAAAACGAAATGTTTTTCATTTAGACCGGATGAAGACACCGATCAGAAAAGAAGCGACAGTCAAGAAGTCGCCGGAACCCTATGAACAAAAGAAATAGACGATCAGAATAAGACGGCGATTGGACAAACGGTTACAACCATTCCAAAAGGGTGCGACTTAGTAGTATAAATAGATTTCGTTTTAGTTTAGAATGTAACACAAAAACTTCCAGATTTGTAGATATATATATATATATATATATATATATATATTTACGATTTCGATTTGTTGTTCTTGATTGATTATTGTTGCAAGTTTGTTTGATTGAACGATTGGAAACCTACATTTTCTACTGAATTTAGTAATTAATATAAAGTTGGTTGCTAAAGTCAGGTTTAAATATTAAAGTTGGTTACACGAAACACTACCATAGCATATTTGCTATTACCATAAAAGAACATCAAGCATTTATACTATTAGTCAATACAAATTGAGTTCTGGAGTTAAATTTTGACAAACAAGTTGCATTTATTTCACAAGATAGTCAAGGCAAGGATCCTCATGCACATGTAACTAAAGATTAGATCAATAAGACATACTAACAAAAGGAAGTGGTTTCTATTATTTGTTACATGCAGATTTACCAGGAGTTGCTCGTGTGATTCCTAATAGAATTTATAAGCTTCATACAACAAGGAGTTGGGATTTTCTCAACGTGAATCCTCATTTGATCAATGGGATACTCTCCAAAAGTCAATCGGGTTCCGGGTCTATCATTGGTGTCATCGATAGTGGTACGTTATGGTTTCAATTTTACTTATATTACAAACCGAAATCAGGTATAAACAAACAGATACACTAACACAGATTCTTAATTCACCCATTGGGAAGATTTACATTAAGTTTATATAAGGTATATACGTACTGTTGGAATCAACAACAATAAACGATTATACAATCATGAATATCAATGATATTTACAGTGAAGTATGAGAAAGACACTACAAGAAATCTGTATTTTCCCGACAACACCTTTCCCGACAACAGGAGTTGTCGGTAATACCAACCTTTTCCCGACAACAGGTCGTCGGTATAGGGTAAACTCATTTTCTTTAAATGGTGAATACAAGTGGCATCAGGTGATTGGTGGGTCAAACCTA
>WOUH02000028.1:302448-317344 GCA_009936405.2 Stevia rebaudiana | reverse complement strand
TGTTTTTTATTAGCCGAACTCACATATATATAGATGTATAATTATGTTTTCAAAATAAAAGAGTAAGCTCAACCAAATAACCCATATATGTATTTATTTAATTTTATTTTTTATAATCACCTAATTTCCTTTTTCCCCTTCAACGAACATAATCGAGTTCGACTAATCATAGATTCGTCGCTCATATTAGTTTCAAGACTTGATTTTTGTTATTCACGGGAAACATATATTTTCTTGGGTTTGGTTGTTTTGGAATTATATTGGTGTTATGTAAATTATTGTTTGGATCGTTTGAATCGATGCATATTTACATATAAGTTTTTTTGTTTAAGTTGAAAACATGAAATAAACCCGCATCCCAAACCCAAATGGGTTTAAAAATTTTGAAACCCAAGTTTGGGTTGAGCCAAAACCCGACCCAACCCGATCCATACTCACCCTAACAAAGCCTTGATATAAGAATATGGTACGAAATCAGGGTGCTAAAAAGTGGGCAAATAATATTATGAGCATATAATTTGATCCAAATGAAAATTATTATTTTATCACTGAAAGTTATCAGCGGAGTTTCTTCTACAACTGGACCAGTATTCAGCTACAAGTTTGGAGAAAAACGAATCAGTTTCCATAAGCTTTGAAGGCTCATCATACTCCATCATTTTCCCTACAAATTAACAACTTTTTTTATGATTTATTTGAACTAGAGATGCCATTTTCGAACAGTTTACTTACAAATGAGATGATATAGACTTAGTTTCATCATTAACAAGTTAAAAAAAAAATTAGAGTTGATTAAACAAATGGAAGCACTACACCTATGGTTTATGAAAAGGAACAAGTTTGGTTACTAAGGATTTGAAGTAACATATTTGGGTTTTATGCTTTTAGTTTTGTAACGAGTTTGACTATTAAGGCTGAATTTTATATTAAATTAGTGTGAATGATCAAAATATCCTTTGACTTTGTAATAGTGAAAGTCAAAGGGCAAAAAATAAAAACGGATTTTGGTTATTTCACCCTAATTTAACAAAAAAAGGTAAGCGCGAGTTATCCTTGGTACCTAAACTAGTTACAAAACTGAAAAAATAAAACCAAAACTTGTTACTTTTCGCAAACTACACATATCATTTATGTAATAAACTTTAGAAATAATATAGCCAAGAGATAACAAATTAAAATAATTGTTCATACTCAAACTATTATATATATAATTATTTAAAAAGAAAGAAAAAATAGTGTTGATGGACCAACGTAGCCCAACTTGACCCAATGTGTTTTGACATGTACAAAAATAAACCGTTTCAACCCAAACCCATTTGGACCCGTTACCCAAACCGTTCAGCCCGCCTATTGTGCCACATGGAATGCATGAAATGAGTTATTCCAACAATGTGGGAGTTGTAACATACCAAAAGACAGAACCATAACTTTGTCACTGTCTATAACCGTTGGAACTCTGTGGGCCACAGTTATGACAGTGCAATTTGAAAACTCTTCTCGTATGATTCTTTGTAGAATAACATCTGTTGCTGAATCAATGGACGCGGTGGCTTCATCGAGTACTAGGATTTTGTTTCGCCTAAGTAATACTCTTCCTAGACAAAATAACTGTCTTTGTCCTGCACTCCAGTTCTCACCTTCATCACTTACTGTAAAAAAAGGAAAAAATGGCGATTAAAAGTCTTTTATCGCGTTTTAATCCATTTTATTAGAGATAGTGTTAGAGTATGAAAAATAAATTCTGGAACTAATAAGCAAAATGACCAAAATAGACAATGCAGTCAAACTTAAATCACTATAACTTATTCTTTGACAACTACAGTTAAAAACTTAAAATGATGTTAAAAAAAAAAATATTTAAATAATTTAAAATTAAAACTTTTTAAATAGTCTTATTAGAAAATGTAAATAAAAAGAGTGGTAAACAAGTTGTTAATATGAATTAATAGGTTGTTTTCTTGTGATATGTATAAAAAAAATATGTGACTTCTAAACAATCAGCATCATTTATTTAAATTTAAACACTAATAAACTAGTTCTTAGGATTTCAAATCAAAATAATGATCAATAATATTAGAATATGATTTTCCATAAAGCCGACTTACCTGAAGAATCTAGTAAATTTGGAAGACTTCTAATGGTGCTTTTAAGCTGACACTTCTCTAATGCCTGCAAATTCATAAAAAACTATCAATATTATTGACTTATTACACAAGGACTGTATAGATATATATCATATATATAGAATTCTCTTTTCTTGTGTACACTACCTATAAATTTTCACATTTGTTCCGTTTTACTCATTATGTTTTCTTTAGGTATAGATATATAAATTTTAAGATTTTTGTCCCACTTTAATCATTATATACCATATAATGACCCAAACATGACAAAAACAGTTTTCATTGACTCAACTATATAAAATAATGCAACGTTTAAAATAGGACAAAACTGAAAGTATGTATGACAATTTATGCAAAATATTTTTTTGATCCCGTTGTAATCATATTTTTTTGTCTGATTTGGGTCATTAGTAATGACACAAATGTACATTAAAAGAATGAAAAATGATCACAACAGTATAAAAGGAAAAACAAATTAGTATTTTATGCAGTAAATTTCGAAAAAATATGATTATAGATGTTATAAACTTATAATTACCTTCCATATCTCATCATCAGAATAAAGTCCAAGTGGATCCAAATTTGTTCGAATACTACCCCGAAAAAGGGTTGGTTCTTGCGGGATGACACTTAAATTCATTCGAAGATCTTTAAGTCCAATGGTGCAAATGTTTAATCCATCTATAACAATTCTTCCACTATCGGGTTCTACCAATCGAAATAACGCGGTTATTAATGTCGTTTTCCCGCTTCCTGTTCTTCCCACAATACCTACTCTAGTTCCTTCTTTGAATGTACAAGTAATCCCTTTAAGAACAAGTGGAGCTTTTGAACGATATCTTAACTGGAATTTATAAAAAAAAAACCATAAATGCATAAACATTAAGATCTCAAAAGACTGAAATTATCTCATTTCTATACATTTTTTGGCATGCTTTTAAAAATTATTATATATCAATTTGTATGCGCTTCTATAAAAATACTATAAGAATTTACGAAGTCGAAGTTGAAGTCCATGATTATTATTAAATCTATAAGAATATTGTAATAATATATTTACTTGCTTGTAGCTGTATGTGTTTTATCAGTTTTATCAATTTTTATGCGCGCTTTGTCCAGGGTTATTATATTTATAAGCGCGTGGAAAAATAAAAATAGTGTAAGAATTTACGCGCTTGTAGCTGTATGTATGTATATAAAAGACCCTTATAACTGTCCAAGATTATTAAATCTATAAGAATACTGTAAGAATTTACTCGTTTGTAGTTGTATGTGTTTATAAATTTTCATCAATTTGTACGCGCTTTGTTTAAGATTAATATATTTATAAGCATGTAGAATAATAATGTTACTGTAAGAATTATGCGCTGTATATAAAAAAGACTCATTTTGCCACATATTCAATAGTTTTGAAAGAATCTGAACCATAATAAGAATTTTCAAATTTAAAAAGGTGGAAAATAAAGTATGAACTCACCTTTAAATCCTCGAAATGAATCCTTCCTTTTGAAGGCCAAGATGACGGTGGTCTATTATTCACCACAACTGCTGGTGGTTCGGGTGGAATGTGCATGAATTGTTTGACCCGTTCAACTGAAATGATGTAATTGGCTAAACTACAATACCATCTAGTCAAAAACACTTGGGTACCCGTGAAAGTCAATGCGTACGAAAGAGAGAGTCCGACCAAACCTATAAAAAAATTGATATATTAAGTTAATATGTATTGTCTTTGAACACATTAGATATTATGATGCATTTACATATAATGGAGTCGATTTGGTAATGTGTTATCTCTAACGGGTCAAATAGATAAAACAAAAACTATACACAAATTGGATATATGGAGTTAGTATGTGTTGTCTTTGAACACATTTAAACTATAGTCGAATGTGGAAATTTTGACCCATTTACATATAAAGGAGTCGATTTGGTTAATGTGTAACCTCTAATGGGTCAAATGGATTAAATACAAAAAAAAAAACTAGCTAATGGTTTTACGCTAAACATAGATTATTTCGATGTTAGTTTTTGTTATTAGTGAGTGAGACTCTGATGGGTATGTTTGTTTGTTTGTTATTTTACTTTATCATATTCAACATGGATAAAAAAATTGGACAAAAAGTGTTTCAGGTCAAACCAACCTGTTTTGACCCGTACAGAGAAATACCTGTTTTGACCCAAGTACCCAGCCCAGCCCGTTTTGACCCGTACAGAGAAATACCCGTTTTGACCCGTACTGAGAAAAACCCATTTTGACCCGTTACCCAAGTACCCAACCAACCCGTTTTTCCACCACAAGAGATAACTAACTAACAATAACATACCTGAAGGCACAAAACCATTTGGAATGAAAACCAGAAGAAAACTAGCTGTGAACAAGGTGAGATTTGAAAGTGCTTCGATCCTCAAAACCAACCATTCCAACGTCGCATTTGAGAAAAAGAAAGTACTTGCATCTGTATCGACCAACTTTAGATATTCTTTAAAAAATCTATATTGCATTTTAAATGCTCGAATTGTTGATACTCCAAGTGCTGTTTCAGATGCATGATTCATCACTGGTGCTTTTGTTGTTCCATTTATTCTCATTAGTTCTCTTGCATTTGGTTGATAATATCCCTACAATTCACAAGAAATAAAAAATTTTCACAATGTATTCTACATTTCATAATTATTTACCTTTTTGAAAACACCTAAAACACCATACTTATACATTCCATAGTAAAGAAAATATAAACCAGTTACTTATAACAGTTTGCTTCTCTGAACAAACTAATCTAACTCTAATAAATTATTCCAAATAATGTCACATGGCTACACCACAAATTTTTTATAGTTTTTATTTCTATCTTAAATTCAACTATATTTAAATTTAAAATCATTTAAATTTGTTATTATCTAATCAAGTATTTATCTTATAAATGTAAAAGAGTAAACTGCACTTTTCATCCCTTACGTTTGTAATACTTACGAGTTTCAGTCCACCCTTAACAGATTTCGTCTCTAACGTTTCAAGTTTTTACAATATTCATCCCTAATGTTTCAAGTTTTAACAATTTGCATGTCAAACGTTTTATGTCTTAACAGTTTTCTATTATGAGTTTAGAGATGAAGCTATTAAAACTTGAAACGTTAGCGACGAAAACTATTAAGCGGGTGGATTGAAACTGTTAAGCCTTACAAACCTCAGGGACAAAAACTGTAGTTTACACTATATTAAATTTAAAATTTCTTTATTTGTATAGGAATTTATATTTAAAAAGTTTTAATGAATAATCTTAAAACCCAAAACAAAATTTATAGTCATATAAGTGTCAAACATTAGCTTGTTTTGAGTGTTCGCAACATACTAACTTAAATCAACCAACCTGACCCACCGATTTTTGGCACGTACTAAAAATTTTAAATTATAAAAAGGATAATATGGATTTACCTGAACATATTTTGTGGCAACAAGACCGAAGATGGATACAATGAGAACTTGCCATGTCACTGAGGCCATAATTAAAATCATAGCAATTAATTCCACACCAGAAGCAATCACATAGGAGAAAGAAAACGGTAAGTCAAAATCAATTACACTCAGATCAGATGATGCCTGCAGGAAATATTACATTAGCTAACAAACATATTAAATAACATCTTTTTTTTTTCTTTTTAGCTAATTTCATAAAATGTAACAAACTACCTTGGTCTAATTTTTGTTTTAGTTACCCAATTCCTTTTAGGACAGAGAAACAAATTAAATTTAAAATAAAAAACCTTGTTCAAGGTAACCAACTTCCTAAAAGTTTGATGTAAGCTTATTTTTTTTTTTCTGGTCTAAAAGAATCTGTTACTCTTTTAATGCAAAAAAAAACATAAATTAAAAAAAATAAAAAAAAAATAAAAAAACTGACTCAAGGTAACCATCTTATAAAAGTCTTGATGCAAGGTAATTTGACATGGTAAAAGGTCAAAGTGATGATTTGTTGGTAACTTTTGACCATGTTGACTTTTTCCATGTGACACTGACAATGTGCCTGCAAACTTGTTTAATTTTTTTATATAATTTGATTAAGTGAATATATGGCCTAAAAAAGTTGGTTACCAAAATTTAAAATCTAGACAAAGTTTAGGAACTTTTACCCTGGTTAAAATTCGGCCAACTGGAGTAGAGTCAAAGAAGACCATTGGAGCACTGAAAATTGAATCCGTGAACTTGTTGAAGAACAATTTGGAGCCTTTTAATCCCAAATGTGCAGCAAAAAATGATCTTAAAAATACAAAAACTGTGCTAATTGTTGAAAGCAAAGTATAAACACAAATCAACATGATATTTGTGATTTTAGGAATTTGAATACCAAATGCCAACCAATAACTTGCAGCTGCTTGAAGAGCAACAAAACCAGTTTGACTCAAAACACATGAAGACAAAAAACATAATCCTTCTGAGATGACAACATAATCTTTGAAAGGTTTCCATCCAACATTTCCAATTTCCTTTTCTTCTTCTTCAGTCAACTGAACTCCTGGTGGGCCCGTCGTTAACTGGCCCTCGCTTTTTTCTTTATTTAAGTAATTGTTATTATTATTATTATTATTATTATTATTTTCTTCTGAATTTTGATGTGTATTTTTTGTTTTGTTTTCAGAATTTGTAGGGTTTAAACCTGTGACTGCTTCTTTATGAGCATCCACAAGTTGTTCAAATGCAGTCCCTGCCATTAAGATATTTTCATAGCTTCCTGATTGTGTAATTTGACCATCTTGCATAACCTTGAAACAAAAAATAAATAATTAAACAAAATATTATCAATAAAATTGATTCAAAACCCTTATATAGAGGTGTCAATATTGGCAGGTTGTGTAACGGGTCAGAACATATCAGTTTGGTTGACCAGCTAACACTTTTTGTCATTAGTTGTATTTACAATGAATGTAAACAATATTATTCCAATCATAATAAAAATAATTGAATTAAATAATTTTGGAAGCTATAAGAGTTAAAAGTAGAGTTTGGTCAACCTGTTTGACTCCTTTAGGACCCGACCCGTTTAGGATAAATTTCAACCAAAATTGCCACCTCTATAACACTGGCATGTGTTAGAAATTCCGTAAGTTTAAATCCTAATTACCAGAATATTGTCAACCGATGAGAGAAACTCCACTTGATGAGTGACAAGAATGACTGTTTTGCCCTCAAGACAGGTCATAACACAGTCCTGAATCACAAGATTCACGAATTAAAAATCCAAAAATGAATATAGACTACCTTATGAGTATTCCAACAAAATCAAAAAAGCCAAAAAAATGCATACCAAAATATTTAAATTTACAGATTTGCCTACCTGAACCATGTATACTATTTATGATATAATATTATCCCTTAATAAATATATAATAGTTGTATTAAAACTAAAGCACCACAGTTACAAATATATAATTATATACACTTAATAACGTAAAAAAACTAGAATTAATGCAATCCAGCTTAAACAGCATAAGAAAATATTTACACAGAAAAAGTTAAAATTACCAAAAAAAAAAAACAACATGAAGTTAGAGTAGCAGGTAAATAGTTGATAAAACAATAAATTTTCTCTAATTGTGAAAAAGAGCATCTAATAAGACAAACTAATTACAAATAATTATTTCAAGAGGTTGAAATCTTACATTAAAGAGAGTTGCTGCAGTATGTGCATCTACTGCACTAAACGGGTCATCAAGAAGATAAATATCAGCATCATTGTATACTGCACGTGCAAGTTGAATCCTTTGCTTTTGACCTCCACTCATGTTAAGCCCTCTTTGACCGATTTCAGTCAAATCTCCATGATTAAAAGCTTCAATATCTTTATCTAACGCACACGCTTTGATCGCTTTTTCATATTTAGTTCTGTTCATTGGCTTCCCATATAATATGTTATCTTGAATTGTCCCACTTTGAATCCAAGATGTTTGGCTGACATAAGCAATTGATCCAAAAACACACACCTGAAATCATTTTTTTTTTTTTACAATTTATCGAATAAAAATTAAAAAAACTTGCAAGCAATTGTGCAACACGTAAATTGCATGAAAAGGTAGTGAAATCCCAAACTTTAAAAACAAATAAAAAATGTCAGTTTTTGGCATAATTAAGTTCCTAAATTTTTTTAAATAAAGAACCTTTTGTTAAGCCTTTATAATTGTAGAAACTTAACCATTGTATAATAAAGAACCTTGTATTAAGTCTTTATAATTTTAGAAACTTAACCATTGTGTGTGAATTAAGTGAAACTCCATAGTGTTTTTCAAAAATTTTCCCTGACAAAAAAAAAGGTAAAAAAATAAAAATAAAAAAATGGTAACTCAAACAGAAATTTGAGCAAGGTTGGTTATTTTTATATGCAATTAGACGTTTATAAAATACAATCAAATGATTTGTGCACTCACTGATCCAGAAGTTTTAGATATTTCTCCAAGAATTGAATATAGCAAAGATGATTTTCCAGCACCAACTGGCCCGCAAACCGCAACTTTCTGCCCATATTTAACTTCAAGATTAATATTTCTAAGAGTTGGAATAACTAACTCAGGATCCCAACTAAAATACCCATCTTGTATTTTGATAAAAGCGCTTGAATTTTCCGGATCTTGATTTCTTTTTGTTCTTATATCTTTAAGTTCATCATCAACCAAGAAAGAATTAATTCGGTCAAGTGATACTTTGACTTGAATCATTGCAGTAAGTGCATCTGGTAACAACCTTACTGGTTCAGACATTGTTCTTAATGCTGCTAAAATTGTAAAAATAGTTGCAGCATCTAAAGTAGCACTTTTAAATAACACGCATCCGAAAAACACAACCGAAGAAACGAGTGTTGGTGACATCCAATACAAAACCGTACCATACGCCCGTTTCAACTGAGATTCGCGTAGCCAATAAACTTCGGTTTCTCTAAAAGATTCAGTTATTTTCCTGAACTTTTCTTCCCAAGATTGTAACTTGATAACCTTCATATTGTTTAAAATCTCAGAAGTTGATCTTAATCTCTTATCTTGTGTCTTCATAAACTCCAACTGACTTTTTTGCATCGCTTTTGCGAATGGAAGATTAAGAACCCCGCATATGATTAACGGGATTAAACCAGGAAGAACACCTAATCCCACTACCGAAAACAAGATACCGATTGAAAAAAATAGTTGAATAAAACAAGACCACCCGAAATGAAACCACATTGGAAAATCACCCATTCTGTAAGCATCAATCGCGATATAATTCACAACTTCACCCGTTGAATGTCGTTTTTTTCCTTGATTAGAAAGCTTAAGTTGTTTCTCGTATACTTTCACCATCAACGCTGACCTCATTCGCATACCGGTTCTTCTTGCATTGAAGTAAAACTGTCTGTTAGACAATGACTCAACTACCTTAACTACAACTAAACAGCCTACTAATAACAACCCGTGATGTAAATCTTTAACTTCACGGTTGTTATAGTCAACAAACGCGTAGAGTAACAACGGGCTGATAACGACTAATATATTCCTAAGAAGGACACATGATCCTGAAAAAACCATCTCTTTGAAATAAACTTTGGCTAATGTTTTAGCAACCACGTTAGCATTGTTTAAGGTTTTTTCATTTTGAAGTGAATCCCATACTTTTGTGAATTTTTCATGAGCAATGGTTGCTTGATCTGCAGATGATAAACATGGTATGTCTTGTAGAACTAATGGCTTTTTATAACCTATTGCAAGCAATTTGTTAACCCAAGAAAATGTTAATTTGCTTAAAAAACTTGGTTCTTCTGATTGGCTTCTGTTTGCATCCAATGTTTCATTAACCAATAACGGTTCGGATAACGTCTGTCGTTGAATGTATCGAGTGATGAAACATTTTAAGTTTCTTATAGAACATAAGAGAAGTAAGAAGCTAACAACCCATTCTACCAAATCCAAGTTCAAGATGGTCAATGATTTTGACAAATTCACAATTTTCACAAAAGAAATTGATAAGAAACAGAAGATCCACCAAACAGTAGCTAGAATCTTGACTGATGTAAATCTTTGTAGGAGTAATGAAACTGTCAAAGTTAACCAAACTAGTGGTCTAACAATGATAACCCACCAATTCAACTGAGGGGTTTTAGCGGTTGCATCCCACAAACCAGCAATAAGATATGAAACCGAAGTGAGAAAACAACACAATGCAACTGATACAGTTATCCAATCATTATTTCTTGATCTGTTGGTGTTGTTTTTAGTAATGTAACTTAATAGTAGCAGCAAGTAGAAGAGAAAGACAAACACCAGGTTGAAAATGTCTAAAATATTTCTTTTTGTGGATTCGAAATCTCCCTCGGAAACCATTGTGATCCTCCCTGAAACAAATCACAAATTACAAGTTTGATTCAGAACATGTTAGGGTTGTAGTATTAGTTTCAGACTGCTTATTTAAACAAGTTATCTGTTTGCTGTAATCATAAAACCAGTTTTAATAAGCAGTTTTAAGTGGCTTGACTCAAACTTAAGATAACATAAGTTCAAATACTCAGATCCCAATTCCCAAACACCCCCTATAGTTACAGAAACTTCAAATGTTTGCAGCAACAGAAAAATTTCAGATTCCAGTCAGATTCCGGCCAAATCATATAAGTTTTGGCAAAGTTCTTAAAAACTCCGCCCAAACTGGTGGTCTGAAACATCCAAAAAATGGCATACAACTAGCCAAATACAGGCTAACATAGCTTTGAAAACTATGATCGGACGTTGAGAATCCACAATCGTATCAATAAACACAATCAATACATATAAAGCTATAATGCTCTGAGAAACAATTAGAAGAACGGAATCATAAAAGTGAAATGAAAGCTACCAAGTAAAATCTTCAGTGAATTGATTGGAAATTTTTCCGATCACCACCGCCACCACCGAATCTCAGAAGACGTGATGAATTTTGTACCAAAACCTCACCAATCAGAACTAATTCAGCGAATTCCGTAGCGGCGAATACAAACGCATTACGGAATCATTCGCCGAGATGAGAATTAAGATGCGTACAGATAAATTCCAAAAGGACAACCAGCGATACTGACAGTAACGTTCTTCCCCAAACTGATTTGTCAGAAATCGCCAGTCAATTTGGATTCTTCTGATTGGAGATTATGTGCTAATTACCTGCCTTTATTATCGTCTTGCTGATGAACAAAATTAACTAATAGTATGCTGGCCAATGGAGATTATATTAATCTCTGTATGCATGGATAATTATGTTGTCATCGATCTCATATGTTGCTTTCATTGGCCACTATTTCCTCATGCAATATCAGCTTAATTATGAGACTATGGGGGTGTGCCCACTAAGTGAGGCTTAAGTGGACTCAACCACGGCCCGGGCTCCGGGGCTTGAGTGGTTTCGGTATGGGTTGTGTCATGGCGTGATCCAGATTCAACTTTTTTTTATTTTTTTTCCCAACCAATTATAAACTGTCACATTACTCTCATATCAATCATAATATACCACCTACTCTCATATCAATCATAATATACACCTGATCTTCTTACTTTTTACCTACTCAAGTTTCCACGCACCTGTGCATTTCCACCCTTCTACTTACACAGGTTACTCACTCTCTCTTCGACGTGACACACCCACTCAACTGGGCGCACCGCATATGCTTAATATAACACACAAATCAGGAGTTGTTTTTTGTTAGAAAACTTATTTATCAAAAGGGTATAGTTGAGAAATTATCTACCAAAATAGGTGTTTTTAAATTTTGTTGTTTCCCACTCTTAGGGGTGTTTGATAAATCTGACTGAGTATGATCTGATTGAGTCAGAAGCTGATCCAGTTAGAAGTTCTGACTGGCTCTGCATCTGACTGAAACTTGGTTGTTTCATTCTGTATCTGACTGACTATGCTGAATAATAAAAAAAACCATAAATTGTGTTTTGTATTCAATAAAAATAGCCAAACTTTCAACAAGAACATGTTAGATTTGGAACTACAACCAGACTCTTTTTCCTTGCAAGTACTAATTTTAATATTCTATCATTATACATTTATACCGGATCATCTCCTAAATATACAAAATACCAAGTTTATATTTTATTTTTTAAAATTGTATTATTGTTTACTATTGGTGTAAGGTTGATTTGACTAAAAGTAAGTAAAGTTATATAGATTCACACTCAAACTATTGATGACTCCTTTGTTTTCTCTCTTCCTCCTTTGTTCTTCTTCTTCACCTTTCTCAAAAAATTGCAGCGGTTGCCTCAAGAGTTGGAGATTTTTTCAGATCTGAACTTGCTTAATAATTCAGTTATGATCTTCCTTCACCTTTCTTTCTTACGTTTAGCTGTTCACGACGATTTAAAGGGTCATACAGGAAGAAAATCACCATAACATTGGATCTCCGGTGAAGAACAGATGGTTGGCCGGAGGATCAACGGACCCTCTTGACCCTCCCGTAGTTCCGCTGATGAGCATCGTCGATCGATGCAACAGCGATCGAGCCAGTCAGCCGGTAAGATGCCTTCAAAATACGGATTCGGTCAGCACAAATTGACTCGGTCAGCGCAAGTCAATGGTCAGACGCCAGGTCAGCCGAAACAAACAGCCCCTTATTCTTATTGGATATTTCACAAAAGAACTTTTAAATGTTAATTTTTTTTCCTAAAAATAATTCTTTTAAAACTTCTTGAAAACTCTTTTTAAAAATAATGCTTTTTACGTATGTTTCAAGAAATATTTTTAACCATATGAAAATGTTGTAACGGACACTATGTTTTAAAATGTCCATGATATTTAAATAAAATTACTTTTATTGCTTATACGTGTCTACATCAAGTTCTTTTTTTACGACATTAAATATAATTCTTTTAACTTCATTTAGAATGTTTAATGGTGATATTTATAAAATTGTTTTAAGGAAATACATTTTTATTGAAAAAAAAAAACATGCTTTAATATATAGCAACAGCAACAAATAGATCAGTCGTAAACATAACCAAACTACCAGGTTTCTCAAAACATAAACCGTAAACCGACTTGTCGAGTTTTGAGTTGGGTAACATTCAAATCGGTTCGGTTCGGTTCGGTTTAGGTATTACGAGTAAGATTATATTTTAATACAAAATTTTAAATATATGTTCTAAAAACATTTTTTAAATATCACGATTAAACAATTAAATGAAGTTAAAGGAAATAACTAACAATTCTACGTAAAAATTTTAAATTGTTAAAAAGACCATTTCTAAGTAGAACTTTTTAAACATAAAAAGCATTTTGATTTAGAAACATTAAAAAAAATCAAAGTATTTCTTTTTGTTATCATGAACATTTTAAGATGGTTTTGATAAAATATTTTGAAAGATTTAAAATACGTAAAAAAACATTCTATTTGAAAAGAGTTTTCAAGAAGTTTTAAAGAATTAATTTCTAAAAGAACTTCAAAAACATTTTAAGGCTCTTTTTTTGTGAAATACCCAATAAGAATTAGAGTGTGAAAAAACCTTAAGTGAGGTTTAGATCTTTTCATATATACAAGTTATGTCTTTTTAAGTTTTTAATATATAACATATGTTAAAGGTTTTAGTTATATATGTTAAATTTTGGTTACATATGTTAAGGGTCTTAGTTACATATGTTAATATTAAATATGTAGCATTTACATGTCATAATCGGTTAAAATGACAAACTATTTTCATTATGTATTAAAATTAAGTTAATTTTCTAATATAACATATGTTAAAGGTCTTAGCTGCATATGTTAATATTAGATATGTAACATGTACATGCCGTAATTGGTTAAAGTGGCACACTGTTTTAGTTAGGTATTAAAATTAAGTTATTTTTCTAATTTAACATATGTTGAAGGTTTTAGTTACATATGTAAATTGATGGAACTGTTCTTTTTTTAGGTGAAAGATTTGTTTTGTAAAGGATGAAGATGATTATCAAGAAAAAAGAAATTTGATCAAGTTTTATGTTTTTTGTTACCTTAAGATAGTCAGGGATTTAAATGTAAAAATATGCTACATATGTAAATTTTGTTAACGTAACATGTTTTTCATTTGATAAATATGTGTAAACTAGTGCATCTTTACATATATAACATATGTTAAATATCGTTTTTGTCCTTTTATTTGTAATTTGATATTATCATATGTTAAATATTTTCTTACGTCGTCGTGTAACATATGTAATTATACATGTCTAAGATAAGTTAACATATGTTACATGACTTAACAATTTTGTAATTGTGTGCAGTTACAAATATTTTCTTATGTCGTCATGTAACATATGTTAAATCCAACTAATATTAAATGTGCAGATACAAATATTTTCTTACGTCGTTGTGGAATATATGTTAACATTTGTGTCTGACTTTCTCCACATTCATTTTCTTTTGAATTTTTGATTTTATAAATAAATAAAAAACAAAAATAAAAAAGTATGAAAGAGAATGTTGGAATGATAGAAAGTGGGTAAAGTAAGAGAGAGAAAGACATGATTGGTATTTAATATACCAAAACTACCCTTTTCAAATTTAAATAAACCAAACAACTCAAAATAAACTCATCATTTAATCTCAACCATTCAATTAAAAGATCAATGGTTACCTTAGGGTTTCCAAGGTTTTTTCATCTCATAAGGGTTTCCATCTCATCCCTTCCCATATATATATATATATTAGGGGATATATATATATATATGGGAGAGTTCATGAGAAAACCTTCAAATTGAAGAAAACTTAGAAAACCAATCAAAACCATTACCAATCAACTTTATTTTTCAA
>WOUH02000028.1:281019-302348 GCA_009936405.2 Stevia rebaudiana | reverse complement strand
AATCGGTTTTTTCGGTTTTCGGATACGATTCGAATATCGGATTTTTTCGAGTTTCGATTATTTTGAACACCCCTAAGTAGTTGGTCAAGGTGATTTCGACATGGTCATTTTAGTTGAATTTTGATTATTTTCCTCACTTTTGTTAACGTTCATAACTTTTATACACAATATTACTTTTTTAATAAAATTACACCATAAAACAAATGTTTTTTATCATCATAAAAAAAGTTTGATTCTTTACGTTTTTCACACTCTTAAGTTTTATAGCAAGTCACGATGTTTTTCTACTCGACATTGTGTCTTTTTGGTCGTCACTGGATTTTTATAACGAAATGTGTCTCTCTGACGAACATCATTGTGTCTTTTGGAAAATCAAAAAAAGGCACAATTCCACATTTATTATTATGTTTACTCTTATATCATTTTGTCATATTTTTAAAATATCAGATAAATTAGTTGTTATTTTATCATTGTGTTTTACATGTTAGAAGTACACAATGGTGCTATTTCAACATTATGTTTTTTCGAACTTATCATTTTAAAGTGTTACAAAAAAACACAATATCACACAGGAAAGACACAATGACATAATGACCTACTACAAAAACACAAAAATTAATTTCACTTGTACTTCTTATACAACGACATTTACTCATTTTAAAGATAAAAACGCTTGCCTTCATGGTGTATTTTTCTTTTCTTTTTTTTCAAATGTCGTTTATAAAAATGGTGAACGTTTAAAAAAGGTGTTGGAAATTTAAATAATTTAATAATGATGGTTATGAATAAAATATCCTTTAACAACTTTTTCTTTTAAAATTTGAGATCATAACTCTAATGGCGATAAATCATTCCTGCATAGTCATCCTGGATGTAAAATAAACGACACAGAAAAAAAAGTCATTTGTAAGATGACTCTCATCATGTTGAAACTAATAAATTCAGTAACCCTTGTCATGCACTCTTGGAATTAGTTTAGAGCCATTGAATTAGATAGTTTCAATATGTCGAATGTTCATCTTACAAATGGCTTTCTTTCTTCGTCTTTGATTCTACAACTACAAGGTAACTCACAAACTGCTTGAACTATTGTTATATGCCTTCAAACTTGAAATCATTGTTAGCGATTCATGCGATATTTTTCAACATACTTCCTTAAAAAGGTGTTTGACTTGGCTTTGAAAAACGCATTAAAATTGTCGCATCGAGCTTTTCGAGTACCGTTTGATAATTTCGCATAATCCTCACCACAGTTTCCATGATATGTGTGAGCGTTTTGAGCTTGCCTTAGAAAGTGTTTTTACGTTTTTGAGTGTTTTTAAATGTTATGATTCAACAAAAACATCCAGTTAATACTTATACAGTTATACTCGTCTATGCAATCAGTCAAATCAACCAATCTGGTGTTATGTTTTAAGCCCATTCAATGTACAAACCACCCAAGGCCCAAACAATCATAGTTCAACCAGCCCAATATGTAGCCCACCACTGAGTCACTGACTACGTAGTACGTACTAAGTCGAGTACTAACTAATTACTAAGTCTAAAAGTGTAAACAATGTCCAAATCACGATATGCATTTAAATTTTGAGTCTTCAAATTAACCTAGTTGGTAAAAAAAACTTTGCTTCGCAATTTCGCATTGGGGCTGGGGGCATCAAACTAAATAAAATTTATAGGTTTTTGAAACAACTGATTACAAAATAAAATGAGTTATTGTCTTTTTATTTCTTTTAACTAAAATAACTCTTTTATTTAAGTAGTTCTAATTTAGCTTTTATAATTTAATACTTTTTAAATAATACACACACTTTAACACCCTTTTCTTTATTCTGTTACTTCTTTTAAAAGATCAAAATACTTGTGTTATCGATTAAAATTAATAAATTATGAAAATTTATGAACGCCTTTTGTTTTATAATCATCTTCCACATCATATCTCAAACTCTCTACACGATCCAAACCCTCCTTGACTGTAGCTGACGCCAGCTAGATCTCACTAGGGATGAGCACTTGGTATCGAGTACCTGTATCGTTATATTCGGTATCAGTATCCACTTTTCAAGAAACTTGGTATCTGTATTTTTAGTACCAGTATACCTTCAAAAGTTAAGTATTTTGTAAGCAGTAGTGGTACCAGACACAGATACCTATACCAAACGGGTACTGTAGAGATAGATTCAGTACCGGTACTTATTTTCCAAAAATTTCGATACTGGTACGATACGGTACAAATACGATACTGATCTCGTCCATAGATCCTAGCACTATGCAGGGTGTACTAATTCATTCACAAAATATGATTCAACATCATATATATAGTATACACACATTTCACCCCCATGATTTTCTGTTTTGCATGAGTGAGGGTCAAGACACCCCTCTCCAACCATCCCACACCCACACTTAATTTTTTCCAAGAATTTTCATTGCAATAATAATCAAACTGTCTCCACTGAATAGCATATACCCTTGTATGTCTCTGCAAGACAGTCAAAATATGACTATTAGACTTTTCAACAATTTGTGAACCATTTATATTTCCATCAACATGTGATATATCAACCTAAAATATTAATTTTATAGATTGTACGGTGTTCAAAATTTTGATTTCTTCTGTATATCATTGTTACGGCAAGCGCTTCTTGAATTCATTCGCTAAATCTTTTTTAATATGCATTATAAGCTAAATGTAAGGGAAATTTGTTAAAATACACTTTGACCACATAAATTACCAATATAGATATTAACTTTTAGCTACACTTTTTCTGTTCAAAACCAATCATAATATGCCAAGTACCTCATCTGTAGGCTAAGCCGGCACTTTTTAGCCTACGTTTCCTAGAACTGAAATCAAGTTTGACTTTCCTGCTCCACACTGGTCCCACATGATGATCAATAAGGATTTGACATGTGTCACATTACGTAAACTATTTTAAAGCGTATGCTAAATCACAAAAAGCGCCGGCTGAAAGCCGACGAGCCGGCGCTTTTTGTGATTTAGCCTACGCTTTTTGTGATTTAGCATATGCTTTAAAAAATCAAATAGTAACGGACGGCTGAAAAAGCGTATGCTAAGCCAGCGCTTTTTGTAATTTAGCATAAGCTTTAAAATAGTTTACGTAATGGGATACGTGTCAATTCCATATTGGTCATCATGTGGGACCAGGAAAATCAAACTTGATTTCAGCCCCAGAACTGTAGGCTAAAAAGCACCGGCTTAGCCTACGGATGGGGTAAATTTTGATTGGTTCTGAACAGAAAAATGTAAGTTAAAAGTTAATGTCTATATTGGTAATATTCTTGGTCAAAGTGTCTATTTTGACAAATTTACCTAAATGTAACCATTTTGATCAGTTGCATTAGTGCTTAGATATTGAATCCTTGAGTATTTAATTGATTCTTATGTGTTAGAATTGGTTTGTCTTGTGTGATTAGATGCTGTGTTGTTAGAGATGTGGTTATATATACGATGATGACCAAAATGTTTACATTAGGTGTTTGTGAAAAGGTGTTTGTGAAAAGACGAATGCTTCAATGTTAAATTATGGTAGGTTATGAATAATATTTGCTTAAAAAAATAATTTCGTTCGCGTCAAAACATATATAGTCGCTTAGATTAATCTAGAACATGGTTTGATTCGGTGAGTACTCTGTTGGACTAAACTTGTAATTGGTAATAATTAAAGGGTTTATTATTTGTCTTTGTTTATTTATTTTAGTTGATAGATTTAGTTAAAAGCTTGAATTATATTATGATTTGATTAGGGTTTAGTTTACTTGATAGTCAAGGTTTATGTTTAGTATAAATAGGGGTTAGATCTTCTAATATTATTGTACCTAATTATTATTAATCAAAAGTGTCGATTAAGGTTTGATCAAAGTCGATTCTTGTTGTGCGGTTGTTCTTGATTTCCATCAATTGGTATCAGAGCACGGTGAAGCTCGAAGAACAAAAACAGGAGACGAAGATCTGGATCAAGATCAATTTTGATCGGAGGTTGTTCTATTGAAGATTAGATTTGCGGTAGGCGGACAGAAAAAGATTTGTAAAAGCAGGCGGCTTTGGATCTTGTCTTGTCTAGCAAAGAAAAAGAAAACGGTATAAGAGGTAGGCTTGTTTTCTTTGATCGGTGGTCAAGAACGGTGAAGTTTTAGGACCAAGGATATCAAGATTGGTCAAGAAGGTTAGAAGCTGTTAAGAGAGAGATGGCTTCAAGTAAAGGAAAAAAGTGGTTTTTGTTGGCACGGTGGGTTTTACAGGTGCTACGTTTAAAGGGAATGAAAAACAACCAAATATGTCGGATTAAGATGGTTGGGATTTCAATGGCTTTGGACTGCATTATGGAGGCCAAGGGTGATGATACTCTAGCGGTGCAGCCGGTTGAAGAACGTCGAGGCGTGGTGTGTCAAGTCCAGGATGGAACTAGTGAAGATCAAGGAAGGCGTGTATTTACTCGAGACCGGATGACCATAATTGCAGCCAAGGATGTGGAGGTGCGATTCGGGGAAAAGGTCATAGACATTTTCGAGTTAGTTGGGAGAGCCGAAACAATACAACCAAAGATCGAGAAAATTCCAGGACGGACAGATTTAAAGGACTTGGACCAATGGTGGGATTGGTCATAACACCATTGATCAGGATTGAAGAACTACGGGTGTTACGTGGTATTCAAGATCTTGGTGGAACACATCATAATTAGGGGGTGATTACAAGTTTAGTGATTGTTGGACTAAACTTGTAATTGGTGATAATTAAAGGGTGTGTTATTTGTCTTTGTTTATTTATTTTAGTTGATAGATTTAGTTAAGAGTTTGAATTAGATTATGATTCGATTAGAGTTTATTTTACTTGATAGTCAAGGTTTATGTATAGTATAAATATGGGTTAGATCTTCTAATATTCTTGTACCTAATTATTATTAATCAAAAGTGTCATCAAAGTCGATTTCTTGTTGTGCGGTTGTTCTTGATTTCCATTATATACATGCGGGCGTCGCCTACAAATTTACGAGCGCCCGCATGTGAATTTACGGGCGCCGCCTACAAATATATAGATGTTGGGGCCTGTATAGAAATAGACATTTTGGGAATATGTATGATCAAATGGTTAAAATGAAGATTAAAAAAGTCACATGGCTATTTTGAAAATTTTCCCTAAAAAACACTGTTGAGTGACCGATGAAATTTTTTAAACATCTTGAAAATATGAAACACATGTGAAGGTGGAGAAATTTATGGAAGTGGGTTGGAGATACATGAAACTACAATATGAGATTCATAATTTATAGAGGCAAATACCTCTTAAAATGAATGTCCTAGGTGGTTCAGTTTAAAGTAAGTGGTTGAATATTTAGAGTAAGTTAGGTGTAAGAGGAAGGTAGATTTGTTGTTGAAAAGAGTAAATTATTAATTATATCAATGAAAAACCTACCAAGTTGTTGAAAAAGAGTAAATTACTAATTCTGTCAATGAAAAATCTACCAACTTACTGGTATTGTCTTTTAACTTTAGCAATTACTATGATGTCCTTTTTTTTAAATTTTTACACAAATTAAGTCATTTCTACTAACTTATTAACTTTTTTGTCAACTTGAAGATGAAAGATTTAAAGACAAAAATTGTAATATTAGTTTTTAAAAGACAAAATATGTAATATCAATATTTAAAAGACAAATATGTAATATCATTATTTAAAGACAAAATCTATAATTTATTCTTTTTTAATTTTCTTTTATACCTTTTTTTTCTTTTATAGATTTCTCTAAAACTTAAGCTTTTAGTTATATATAAATGAAAACAATTCAAAATTTCAGGCCCCAAAAAATTAAGTCTTTGCTAGTCCCAAAATGATTGAAAACTCGGTGCCCGTCTCAACCCCTAATAAACCGACACGGTCATCACCAGTTATTTCGATAAGTTATCGGTTTAGTATGGATTTTGTTTGGGCTTGTTGGGCCAAGACTCAGTAGGGTAAAAGAGTATTTGACTTTTTTGTGGTCGATTAGTAAAATGCTTTTACCAAGTCACCTGTCAGCATATAAAAATGTACAAATGGACAAAATCTGTAGTTAGTGGAGCAAATATGAAGTGAAATGTAAATTCATAATTCAAAAAATTAAATTAGTGTTAGGTAATGTGAGCTTACGCAAAGAGGGTTAATAAATAATTCCTAAGTTGTTGAGTGACATTCCGCAAGCAAATATACACACTTTACAATTTGAACTCTTAACACTTATATAAAATATAAGTCCACATTTACAATAAAGTGGCAATTAAGCGGGCAACAAATTGCGCCGCAACTTCACCTTTGGAATTACAAAACCAATTCTAGCATATAAAACGTTTCAACACACATGTGAAGGAATAGGACGACTAAAAGGAACCGAGAAGCTGAAAATGGAATGGGACGACTAAAAGGAATCGTCAATGGGTACTCAGGAAACAATACTTTGGATCTAGCGAGAACATTTACCTAGTAACCTATCATTAAGTTTGGTCAAAGTAACCGGATATCGGCATTGAAATATTGATTTCGGTCTAGATACTAATATAATAAATCGTTCAAATGTTTCATGGCAAATATTTTTGTCTTATGGATATGATCATTTCACTTTTTTTTTGGCATTTCTACCGGCATATGAGTCGATCAGATCATTTAAGTTATCGATCGTTGAAGGGGACTGTATAAATAATTCCTAAAGCAAATTCCATCCAAAAACTTCATTTATGTTAATTTTCTAAAAATTATTATATGAAATATGTCTAATGACTTAGAATTATCACTATTCGTACTTAAAAATCTATTAAGGGTCTTGGATTTCAATTATATAAGTGAAATCATGAAGATGAGTATTTGAGGTCTTGACAAACGTTGACCTAAAAAACCCAACCACTGAATCTTATGAGGTATATGATGTTAACTGACCTAAGAGCATTACAAATGATATTTATAACTTTAACATGAATTAATATAGTATTAAAATCAAGATTATGGGAAGTGGATAGTTCATGGGATATCATGAAACTTATGAAAATAACTATATTGTACATTTCTTACATATATACACCATAGAATGGTCCATGTTATGTGTATCAAAGTATGCTTGCTAACACAAATGAGATGGATATGTGTTAGAAAGTTACCTTAAAGAGAAGTGTGTCTTCTTGTAGTAATAGAGCAGGACCTTTGAGGTCCTCTGTAGCTTGAGGTACCTTTAACGCTACTAAATGGAGCAATGTGTTTCCATAAATATCAATCCTATTTCTCACCAACAACTTTTGAGTCTCCAACTTGCTGACAAGTTCAACAATTTCAAAACGCCGATGCAAGATAGCCAGACTTAAAACGTTGCGCCACTCAAGGTCAATATGTTCAATTGCTTGAGGATACACTTTGAGTATTTCCTCAACAATCTCTTTGCAACCATATATGGTTGCTAATAAGAGTGGAGTGACGGGTTTCATGTGTAATTCATGTTCATTGATGTCTATTGATTGACTCTTTCCATACTGGTGAACCGTAGATCTACCCATCTTTATCCATGATTCGGTCTTTTGCCATGATGTGTCAACTTTTACCAACACCTTAACAAGCTTCATTGCCCACTCACAATTGTACTTTTTTTTCTTTAACTTGACTAACCGAGGAAACATTGTGCTGGTATTTTCAAAATCCGCATCAATTACTGAAACAAAAAAGTTGAAAATTTTGTAATCCTTGAATAGTTAAACGACGAGTATCAACAATCAAAACATTCGGGATTACTTACTGTTAATAAATTCTGGTGATTGAGGATCAATCACGATTTTGGGTGATGGACATATTAAAAGGAAAGCCTAATAATATAACTTTTTGGCCTTTGTTCCTCTATGTTTTTATTTATGCATTTCTTTATTTTTCTAGTTTTGTTCTCCAACTTATGGAGGCGATATTCTCCTAAAGTTGTAATCTTATATTTCTCTCATTTGAATTATCAATCAATGTCCCGTTTGTGATGGGCGCATATAATGTATAAATGTGTGAACCCTAAAGGCTAAAAGTAAAATTGCACTAATTTCAACGTTATTTTACTTATTTTTGTGAAAATAAAGTTAAAAGTGTTGAGTTAATCATACATCATGAGCTGGGAGTATCATTGGAAGCAACCTTTCTATTCCTATGAGGTAGAGGTAAGGCTGCCTGTATCTTATTCTCCTCGGGCCCTATCTTTCGATGGGATATACAAGGTACGATAATGATGATGATGAATTATCAATCAAATGGTGCGGACTGAATTTTCTTCATCACTTCTCTTAGCTAACTGTTTGTATAACAATTGGTATCGGATCATTGCTTAAAATATCTAGCCAGCAACATAGTCTTCTCGATTTGAACGGTTTATGAACAACAAGCTCTGTCTTATAGTATTTTGATCAATGATGTTTACTACTATGGGTGATAATGGTGAAAACAATGGCAGAAAAACCCAAAATAATTCTGTTATTATTCTGATTAAAGATGGAGGTATGACAACGTATCAGTGTCCTTTGTTCACTTAAACAAACTATACATATTGGGCGATCAAGATGGAATCTTTCATGGATACCCAAGGTAACCACTGAACGACACGGAGGTGGACGTCAAGATTCGAAGAAAAGGCGAGGGCCTACATCTTTCGAGCATTGTGGGAATATATCTTGTTCGAAATCGTAAAGCATAGTACAAGGAATCCAAGGAGGTATGAAATGCCCTTTAAGGTAGGCTTTCTCTAAGCCAATCAGGTTCAAAAAGCCTACATTTCAAACCTTGAATCGGGAGTTTGAGTTGTTAAGCATGAAGAAGAATGAGAATGAGAATGTGGATGACTATGCAAGAAAAATCGGCATAATAGTAACAAAATTTCAAGCACTTACATAAACTATTGGAAGAAGATACTCAAGTAATACAGCCCTCTGGTAGAATCCTATCGATTGTTGCTTCAATCAAGCAATATTTGGATTTGGATACGATGCCCTTTGAGGAATTTGTAGGTCGACTCAAGGCATACGAAAAGAGGGTTAAATCTCGTGAACAAAATAGGAACGATTTCAAGTCTTCTACCGTTTACAAAAGTTGGTTGGCAAGAAATACAAAAGTCAAGGTTTGTGTCTTTGTTTACTGTTTTTGATTCATCTAATTATATTAGACTATTTGTTATGAACACTATTTATCCAAGCCCAATTCAAGGATTAAAGAAACGGCCCAACAAGTAAAATACCCAACCCGATGGAAACCTTGAGATTATAAGCTCAACAAGAGGGAGAATAGATTAGAAAATGAATTATGTAAGAATGTTCTAGTTTCTCATCTCAATTTCTCTCTGTAATTCTCATCTCCTTCTTCTTGGTTTAATACAAATCTGTGTTGACTAAATCCTAGTATCTTGTATTTGATTACTTACTAAAATCGATTCACTTCATTGGTTCTTTCATTGATTTGTCTGCATAGATGGCAGACGAATCGATACTCCTTGAACTGGTGGATAATCTCAAAACCATGCTCAAGCATACTGATCGAATGTAGCGCATTGTTAAGCGGATGTCTAAAACCTTAGATCACCAACAATCGCTATTTCTTCAAATTGGGGATCAACTTACTGATTCAACTGCAACTGGATACGAGGTCAAAATGTCTTCCATCGGAGATTCAGATGTTGATCTAAAATCATTACAACTTAGCATCGATCCTATTGTCGGTCTCCATTCCGAGTCTGTGTTCTAAGTTACCGCCTGCTTCAAGTTTGACGATAGCTACCACGAAAATCACCAAAACTATTGGCACACTTTCTTCTCCTACACGGTTGAATCTGGATTTGATCTCAAATCATCTCAGTTCTACAGCAATTATTCAGTAGCCCCAAAAACACCTAATTCTAGTTCTGATTTTGAGGTGGAATTGGCTCGATCGGATTTCGGTTTTGATCCTGGTGTGACACCCCGCTCCCCGGCCCCCGGTCTCCGACTGGTCCGCGAGCGGTCTGCCACTTGATCCGTTCGGTATTGCAGGATCGAGTCAACCGGTTTAATATTCAACTCACATTACACCAAAACATCATTTCATTTCATACTGAATATCAGAGTTACATTACAACGGAAGCAAATACAAATTACATATCACATAATAATCAAGTACGAAACAGTCCCCCTTGAATCATCCCCGTTCCTGTCTTAGACACCTAAGATTACATATAGTTTGAAAACGGTGAGAGCTGGTGAGTTCACAGGTTTTGATTTCATGATTAAAACTGTTAAAGTGTTTTAATTACAAAGATCACAATACCATTTGTACAATGCTACGGAACGTGTAACACTACAAAGTTTGTTATTATCATAAAAGTTCTGGCACCGAAGCGTAATGTTTTTGCCTCACATATAACTGCCAATTATTATATAGAAAGGAGCTATTAATGCATACGTGTAACTGTTACGTTGTTACCGCATGGGGATTATCAGCCCCAGTAGTACTACCCATTATTACCCGGCCACCCCGTGTTAACGGTCCAGTATGAATGTTGAGGACTTTTGTATGGCATGTTTATAATTTATGTAATAACCCAGCAGTCATTGTGTCTTATCTGTGATATGTATATATAATCTCCCCCGTATTGTAAAACAGTAAAACGTTAATTAAAGAGGGGCCGTGAGACTCACCTTATAGTTGATATAACGGTAGAGAGAGAATACGGTAGTGCGAGAATAGACAAATCAACGATCAACGAGCAGAACCTCCACGCAAATTGCGATAACCCGAGCGATTTAGCGTGATCCGATTAACCGTTCGTAACTTTGACAAAGATTCAAGATCAGAGGATTCGAATGTGATTCGTGATTTTTGTTGAATGAACCTCGGCTCGAAATGCTCTATTTATAGGCAAAAATCGGTTTCCTTCGCGTGTCGCGCATGATTTGGCCTTGCGACGCCCGACACGCGTGCTGGTTTACTTCGAGCTGAAGCTAGCCGCATTTCTGCCCTTCGCGTGTCGCGCCATGGAGAGGTGAGGGGTTGCGCGTAGCCGTCGCTGGTCCCGAGCCTCTCCGATGCTGACACGTGGAGCCTCGTCACCCTACCCGAGCCTGACACGTGGCCTTCTCGTTGCCACCAGAATTGTGGTGCTCGCACGTGGGTCCCGAACCATCCACGTGGTGACACCTAAGCCCGGGCCTCGATCGGTCAGTCGTGTTAACTTCAAACGCGTTTTTCCGTTTCGTTCGGACTCCGTTTCGCGCGCAGTTTTTTTCTACGTTCACGATTTTCCATTCTGGATCTAACCCCATTGGTTTCACCTCAAAAGGAGGTGTTGGGATTTCAGGTCTATGCAACGGTGCATCGTTTTACGTGTAACTTTCAAACCGTCGCTCGTATCGAAATTCCGTATACACTCAAATGAATCGAAATACGTATTAGAATATAATAAGGCTATTTATTTCACATAAATATCAAATTACAGATGGCGTATCGCCGGATTAGAAATAGTCAAAGGCCGAAATCTGATCAGTCAACTACCGGAAAACGGCGAGTTGTTATACCACCTCACCCCACCGTACCCGCTCTCTCTCTCTCTCTCCAGTCGCCCTCTCTCTCTTTCTAAAAACCACCATCAACACTGTACACCACCCACTACCTCCACCGTACGCCACCACTACCCCTTGTTACAGCCCCTTCGCCACCACCACCGCCTTCACCGAATCACCGGCGACATCTGCGGCCGAGTCCCACCACTCTGACCACCATCGCCTGCACTTCTCCACTCTTAGTCACAGGTGGCAACATCACCACCATCACCGGTCGAGTACCACCACTGTCACCCTCATTGCCTCCACTTCTCCACTCTTAGCTACCGGCGGCAAAATACCACCATCACCGACCGAGCACCACCACTGCAACATCATTTCAGTCTCTACAAAGAAATCCATAAACTCTAAATCGATAGTGGTGGGGGCGATTTGGAACCCTAGCTCTTATCAAGACCTGCAAATCTGC
Source organism: Stevia rebaudiana (assembly GCA_009936405.2). Lineage (NCBI taxonomy): Eukaryota > Viridiplantae > Streptophyta > Magnoliopsida > Asterales > Asteraceae > Stevia > Stevia rebaudiana. Next base: position 290,347 of record WOUH02000028.1, on the reverse strand, counting down.
AATCAACACCCAAATCGGACCCATCAACCAACCCAAATCAGACCCCTTCATCTTCCGGTGTAATTCTACCGCCGTGCGGTGGTGGGGTAGGTTTAATGGTGTTGATCAAAGTGAAAGTAGTGTGCAAGTGAAGGAGAACGGTGACGGGGGTGGGAGGTTATCGGCGCAGAATATGGCGACGAGGGTCCGCCGGAGAAAGATAATCGAGAGAAGATGTCGGAGCTTTGAAAAATGATTCCCGACGGTCAGTGGATGAGGACGCATATGAACACAGATCGTTATATGGGTCTTTAATTTAGGGAAGAACTCATTTTACATAAATCCCCCTCATTTTATGGAATTGCTTCTTTAAGAAAATACAAGTTTGAAAAATTACAATAACCGTCCTTATTCAGTAAAAAGACTAAACTACCCTTCATTTGACCGAAAAATATTAACGGTGTTAGTGATTTGAAGCAGATGGGGACAGATCGCAAACCACGGGGAGCAAAAAATGACTTTTTAACCTTTTAGAGCAAAATGGTTATTTCGAGCAAATCACAGGAAGCAAAAAGGAACTTAACTCCTATTTAAATTTTAAATTTGACGTTTCTTTAATTTGTATTATCATCAACTAAACTTAAGGAATTTATATTTAAAAAGCTTTTAATGAGTAGTTTTAAAATCTCAAAACATAATTTAAAGTAAAAAATGTGTCAAACAATTATTTTTTTGAGTGATCATAACATGGTAACTTAATATATATATATTGAATGATTCAATGAAAAATTTGTAAATGTTGATTATGTAACCCATGTAATACACGGGTTTGAAGCTAGTAACCTGGAAATTATGATTATTGATTAGCATCATAATTCATGCATTCATCCCGCCACCTTACTTGTCACCATATCCAAGTCACTTAAAACACACTGTTGTGTGTATTCTACTATGTTAACTTAGAATTTGTATCAAATTTATACTAATATATTACGTATTTTACGACTTATGTATTGGTAATTATTTTTAAACTTTAAAACGGGTGTTAACGAAAGGACACTTTAACATAGCCTTAATCCAATAATAGTAAAGAGTGTGAAAGAAAAGACACTTCAACATAATCTCTTCTAGTAACACAAGGAAAGAAGACAAATGTGAGATCAACTGCGATAGTTATGGATGTGATTCTAAGTTGGAAGATGCATCAACAAGCAATCCAAGAAGCTCACAAAATGTTCATTATGCGCTTATTTCCCTGAAAAAAAAGGAAAAATGCAACTTTTTAAGGTGGAGGCTTGAGAGTTATAAATCAACACTTGTGACTTTTTTTTTTGGGTCGAAAAGTTGAAGGCATGATGCTTATGATATTAGGGAGTAAAACCTTGAAAAGAAGAAACACTTTTTTTGTGGTTTCAGTTGAATATTCACTTTTCTTGTGTTTGTTTTCTTTATGCGAAAGATAAAGCTGCATGAGAAACATGAATAAACACCCCTTTTATGAAGATGCAGTAGCAACTATAAGGGAGTCACGTGCTACAAACATGACTTGTCAAGTAAGATCTTAAAAGTATTCTAGTGATGAATTATGCATCCATCTATTTACTTAATGAGGGTTAAAATCCCTCAGTATGCAATGTTTGAGAATGTTGGATAATTATTAGAATTAGTACCTTTAAGTGTAGGTAAAAAATAAGTCAGATTTAAAAACTAAAAAAAGAAGAATGTCTTCAAAATCTATGTTATTGTTATTGCGGATGTCAATGATATTTTATATCAATCAGCTATTGGTAAACTTACAACAATGTACCCTTTTACGTTATTTTTACTTCTGGAACCCCTTCTTTAATTTTCTTATTAAATACAATTAAACCTTTATATTTTCTATTTATTTTACTTTTAAAAAGAATATGTATTTAAGTTTCAATTTGATGTTACGCATAAACTCATTCATAAACGAGTTATTTCTCAAACAAGTGTATAGGTGAAAATTTTATTTATCAAAATGTATTATTTAAAAAATATTTACTAAAATATGTATATTTGAAAACTATCTTTTTGTATAAATATATATATATATATAATTTTGAAAAATTACATATAAAATTACAATCCGCCTAGTTCCAATTAATCCATATTACTTCTGATAAATCCATAGACAGTACCTCACCGTCTATCTAGTGTCTTCTCTAACCTTGCTTAATATGCAACGTCGGTGGGCTTCCTCTCCCACCGACTTGCATAATATATTATACATAATTTGTTTCAATGCAAGACAACTATCTTAACATATTGAATACAAATAAAATAAAACTCATTCATTTGATAAAACGATTGATCATCTTCAAGTTGTTTCGCCAAGAACATTGGAATTTTTCTTGATTGTTATCAACATCAAATTGTTTTGCATACAAGTATGTTTTCTAAATTTTAAATGTAGGTTCCTTCATACAACACACTAAGGTGTTCATGGTAGAATTCATATACATGTTATTAATCATAAACAATTATATTAAGAGAACGTTCATTAATATCAACTTTCAGGCATTCGAAGGTGTCGATATTAATAATTTCTTTCAGTGATTACCAGCCCTTCAAATTTAGATATTTTTTTATAAAATCTTAATCTTATTTATTTTATTTTTTGATGTGATGTTTATCATTAATAGAAGAATTGATCATGATGCCAATGAAAGTTAAATCTCTGTACGATTGTTGATAACTCCAACTATGGATGTGTATGTTGATCATGAGTCCAATAAAGTTTGTGTTAGTAGGTGATTTGAAAGTTGTTATTTACTTATAGAGTTGGGGGCTTATAACAACTGTCTAATTTTCGGCAGTCAACCGATCAAATTCCGACCTTCGACTAATTGTAATCCGGCGTTACGCCATCTGTAACTTAATATTTATATGAAGTAAATACTCTCATTATGTTCTAAAACGTAACTCGAATCATTTGAGTGTATCCGAAATCTTAATAAGAGCGACGGTTAAGAAGTTACATGCAAAACGATATAAACGTTCCATAGGCCTGAAATCTCAACACCTCATTAGGAGGTGAAACCAATGGGGTGGATAGGAAATGGAAAATTGTGAACGTATGCAAAAACCGCGCGCGAGACGGAGTTCAAACGAAGCGGGAAACGCAAAAACAAAATAACCAGTCGAACTTAACCAGTGCGAGCCATGTGTCACCACATGACAGGCTCGGGGCCCACGTGGCGGCACAAGAATCATCGTGGCAATTCCGGGCCACATGTCATGCTCTTGGGCAATGACGAGGCGCCGTATGTCAGCCTCGAAGAGGCCCGCGAGTCCACACCCCCCGCGCGTATCACGCGCCAAATCCTCCAACTCCCGCACGTATTGCCAGATAAGCACGGTCGGCAACCCACCCGACTAAGTAACCTCACGCGTGTCGCGCACCACGCCTCCCTCCTCTCGCGTAATTCGTAGATAAAACAACCACATTTCCGCCATAAAGCGCGGAGACAAAGATTAGTTCTACATATTCTCACAAATTTTTCAAAAAAATGTTTATTTATTTAAACCAGATAAAACTTATATATTTGAATTCAAACTTTTCTTTAATTATTTATCTATTACTCACATTATCAGTAATAATATAACACTTACAATATTAAAAAGCATAACATTATTACATTTAAGTTATGGTAATGTTTAAAAAATGCTCGTAGTACATTTTTTATTTTGTTAATTTAGTAATGTTTTATTGTTATACTAGCATATTACCCGTGTATTCACGTGTTGCTTTCACAGTTTTGGTTTCATACTATATGAACGGTTCGGATTACAACGTTCGTACGTGGTTAAGGGTGATTAATTTGAGAAAATGATCCTGAGTGGTCTCATAGTGAAAATAACATTAAAAGCGTTGGGTTGACCGGTTGATAGACATCATGAGCCGTGATCTCATTGGAAGTAGTCTCTCTATTCCTAAGGAGTAAAGATAACGATGATTTTATAGCACTTATTGTTTGAATTAAGTTGTTTATGCATACATTCAGTTTTCACTTATCACATATAATATGTAAGTATATATTTTTTTATATTGATGTAATTATGAGATCATATTAAATAAATTTGTATTCAATTTTAATTTATCTAAAAATATAACTTAACTTTGAGTTAACAAATATCGAATATTGTTTGGATAAAGTTGTTTATGCAAATACGTTGATTTATTACCTATGTAATCGTAAGTCTATATTTTTGTATTGGTGTTACGTTGATTTAGTACCTATGTAATCGTAAGTATATAAATTTATATTGGTGTAATTATAAGATAATATCAAATAAATTTGTATTGAATATTGTTTGGATAAAGTTGTTATGCAAATACATTGATTTATCTACCTCTATAATCGTATGTATATATTTTTATATTGGTGTACTTATAAGATAATATCAAATAAATTTGTATCAAATTTAATAAAAAGGTTAGAAAAATATTAAAAAATCAAGAGAATGCCACTTGGCATTTTTTTTTACTCTTTTATTAGAGGTAGATTGTTTTTAATTGTAAAGAAAATAATTTTTACTCTTAGCGTATGATGCATTACGTTATAACAATGGCTGCTAAATACATAATAATAATTGTCTTCCTTACAAACGTACAGTTTACATTTTATTGCTAACAATTATGTAATATTATTCTTAATCGTTTGGTTGGGCAGTTATGTTAAGAGAGTGGGATGGGACGAAAAATTAGTCAATGAATCATACCCGTGGGTCGAGAAGCAAATTGTTTTCGAACCCATATTCGAGCCATGGCAAAGAGCGGTTCATGATGGTCTACTAGAAGTGGGGGTTTCACCGGATAACGGGTTCACATATGACCATTTATATGGAACAAAGGTTGGCGGGACTATTTTCGATAAGTATGGTCATCGACACACTGCTGCCGAATTATTAGCATCTGCAAACCCTAAAAATATTGACGTGTTGGTTCACGCAAAAGCTCAAAAGATCGTTTTTGACACTACTGGTATGATATCGTAAATAATCTAATGATTTTATTCATGCATACAATTATGTTGCATTAAAATGCAAAATTCCGTTCGCATACAAAAGTTCATCACAAAACGTAGTTAATAGTGATTAGCGACAACAGTTCCTCCAATGAAAAACATAGATGTAAACGAGTCGATCCGAGATTGGAATCGAATCATTTAATTAAAAGGAGCATAAGCTAGAACTTGGCTTTCAAGCTATGTATTTAAAACTAAAGCTAGCTCGACTTATTGAAAATTTATTTATTAGATATTTTATTTGTTTACATATATATATATCTAAACATAATATAAATTAGTTAACAGGTTATGTTTAGAATAATCATTTATACATTAATATTTGATTTTATCTGGATTTTGTCGTTTTTTGTGTAGTTTCTTGCTAGACTGTGATGGATAATCAAATCTCATTGTCGTTCAAAAAAATAAAAATATTATCTTTATGTCTCCTTAGTATATGCTCATTTGAGTTTTTAAGACTAGTGAGACTTGATATATAAAGTTCGGGCAGCTTCAATTTGGGCTCGAACTCGGCTCAGTTCGAACTTTTGGCAAACCAATCTTAATTAGCTCACAAGTAACTCGACTTGTTTACCTCCTTGAGATACATAAAGTTTTAAGGGTATTAATTTCAGGAACTAAAGATCTTTCAAGTCATCAAGATTGATCATTTCCATATATACGTGTTATTTCACATGTTTATAAGAAAATTTGTTTATATGCAACAAATTTGAACATGTTTTTTATCTGTTAACCAAAGGGAAGAAGCCAAGGGCAGTTGGAGTTCTTTTTACCGACGAAAATGGGGCTCATCACAAAGCATTTATTTCTAGGAGGCATGGGAGCGAGGTTATTGTGACATGTGGCGCTATCGGAAGCCCGCAACTACTACTACTTAGTGGTATAGGACCAAAAGCTGATCTTGAGAAGCTAAATATTTCGGTCGTGCATGATAACAAATTCGTCGGGAAACATATGTCAGATAATCCTATGAATGCAATTTATGTTCCTTTCAATAAATCCGTCAAACAGTCACTGATTGAAACGGTTGGGATTACCAAAAAGGGCGTGTACATTGAAGCTAGTAGCGGTTATGGTCAATCTAGGGATAGCATAAGTTGCCACCATGGTATCAATTCGGCTGAGGTTAGTTTTAAACAAAACAAAATATTAGTTATAATTTTGGTAATTCGAGTGAAAGTTATTTCAAATAACTATTTTAAGTAAGAATGTTGTTTATCTATAAACCGTGTAGCATGCTAGTGTGTATGGTTGATACCTTTTGTTTAACATATCCGTATTAAAATCTTCTGGAGTATTTTAAACTTTTAATTTAGTGATTTTATTAAGGGAGAATTACATATATCCCCTTATTTTGAAACCTAATTACATATATACCCAAGCTTAAACTTATATTACATATTTCCCCAATCCATGTTATAGCAAAAAAACTTAAATTACATATATCCCCCTCAAAATGGGTATATATGTGAGTTTTTTATGTTTGTAATTAAAATTTTAGGTTGGGTATATATGTAATTAATGAATTTTATAGGGGGATATATGTAATTGCCCATTTTATTAAAATATTGATTTTTTTTTCTAAATTACAAAAAAAATGAGTAAGATAACTTGATGAAATTGATTATTTGATAAACCTCTCTTTTTTATGAGGGTTTGCTAAAATACATGTTATTTGTGACAGATTGGACAACTGTCTACGATTCCTCCAAAACAAAGAACACATGAAGCAATCGAATCATACAAAAGAAACAAAAAGGATATCCCATATGAAGCATTTCATGGGGGTTTTATCTTGTCAAAGATTGCTAACCCAAAGTCAAAAGGGGAGCTCAAATTGATCAACACCAATGCCGATGACAATCCGTCCGTCACATTTAACTACTTTAATCACGCCAAAGATTTAAGAGCATGCGTTAACGGGATCCGAATTGTTGAGAAACTCGTTCGGTCCAAACCGTTCCTCAATTTCACTCAATGTGACAACAAAACCGTGGACAAACTCCTCAACATGAGCGTTACTGCCAATGTTAACCTAATTCCTAGACACACGAACGATACTGAGTCACTCGAGCAGTTTTGTAAGGATACGGTGATCACCATCTGGCACTATCATGGGGGGTGCCATGTGGGCCAAGTGGTGAACACCGATTATGAGGTTATGGGTGTGCATAGGCTTCGAGTTATAGACGGCTCGACTTTAGACCAATCACCGGGCACCAATCCACAAGCCACAGTTATGATGATGGGAAGGTAATGTACAATTTGATAGTACGCTTAGTTTATCGTCATTATATTCTATGTTTTAAGTTAACACGTTGATACGTTACAATGTAGGTACATGGGACTGAAGATTTTGAGAGAAAGGTTAGGAAAGGCAAAAGGATTGCGAAGTTAAAATAGAGTCGTTGTGATGGTGATCGTGAGTGTGAGTTCGCATATCTTTTGTCAATAATATGTGAAGGTAGTGATTATTTATGAGAAGTATAATCAAGAACTTAATTTGACACTATTTGGGTCCATTTTGCGCCAAATAGGTCTAGAAAACGTTATGCTTGTCCGACAATTTATCTATGTAGGTTATCTTGTTAACTGAAGCAAAAACACCCATCGTTTGACACCTTAAAATACTTTTCTAAACTAACGTACAATGGTATTATGTTATTATAAAATTGCAATGTCACCAATGAAATAAGGATGTTTGCTATAAGTAGAAAACCAATATTAGGTATTTGAATACTGGAATGAAACCTACAATTGTATGAGATATACGAGGATAATATCAGTTACACATGTTTATTGCTGGTTCAAACTCATTGATTACATACACTCAAAACACACACAACTACGTATAGAGATCGAGTACATATTATAAACTGATCCAAGGAAGCAAAGATACATTTATTAAATAACTAAATCAAGCGTTAAATAGGCATTTACATGCAACGTATACTTTGACTCAAAAATTACAAACTCGAAATTGCTCCTAAAGAATCGGTACACTCCCAACCCACGACTCAACAACATATAGATAAACACATGCTAAATAATCAACATTTAACGACTTCACATCCATATAACTTGGTCAACTTTGGAAAGCTTCTAACCCATGACCCTTTAGCTAATGGATGACCCATTTAGCCGCCAACCCAAGACCCGCAAATAAACAATTAACCTAACAATCACCCCCTTAATCGTTTATTTTGTGTATGATCCCATTGTGGTCTAGATAATCTTTTGATTGTAATTAGATTATAAGCAGTGGGATACTACTCTTGTGACGACCAAATGATAGAGTGTTTGATTGTCTTGGATTATTAAGGTTTTTAGGCAGATTGCATGACCACTGAGCTTGTCTACTTTTCCTTTTGATTTTTTGTTTTCCATTTTAATTTTGTAGTGTGACCTGGTTGACGTCGTTACACCATTGATACCTCGGTGTATTGGGTTTGTTGAGAGTGACCACGTGAAACAGACCTTATTGTGCCAGTGAGTAATGGCGAAGCTTGAACAAAACTAATTGGGAGCCAAAAGTCACAGTACGTATATAGTTTTTTCTTATCACTATGTTTAGGGTTATATGTTCGGATCAATGGTTCGAGTCGGGTCAAATAATAAAGAAAATTATTTTTTTTAACAAACAAAGATAGAATGTTTATGATGATTCAAGAGAAAGGTGAGTACCTTGAAGAAAAATTATAACTCAGCCGACTTGTTGAAGGTTTTTGACGTTTATTCTCTTGTTCATCAAGATCATCATCCTAATTTTTTTAAAGGAACATATAGTTTTCGTTTTCCCATGTTATTCTTAATAAAATATAATCGAACATTCTAACAAAGCAACAATCTATTATACTAATGTATAATTACATATTATAAACCATAAAATCTCAATTTTATCTTCTTCAAATCTACCAACATAAACTCTAATTTGAATTCTAGTAAAATTATGAAAATTACATACCATGTTAGAAGATAGCCCCTTTAACTTGAATAAAAGCCTCTTTTAATTTTAACTTTAATGTTTTATTTAAATCATAGGGGGCAAGAATATTTAGGGGAAAAAACCTAATGAGACTAACCATGTGATATGGTGTTTTTGAGAGTTTCCTAGTCATTTGTATCTTAGATTTGGTTACATCCCGTTTAGCATTCCCGAGAACTATTTAAGTCACCTTTAGGATTTCGCATCTAAGTAGTTATCATTCCCTATTTTTTTTTTTTGAAAGGTATAGTTCAACGGCAATCTTGCCAATCCCTAAAGCTCTCGTAAACCGAGAGCCCCGAGTTCGAAT
>WOUH02000028.1:221789-244833 GCA_009936405.2 Stevia rebaudiana | reverse complement strand
AGATTTCCCCGGTGTAGGGGAATGGTAATGAAGCGGGTTGTACAACTAAGACGGTGACGACCGTATGAGAGAGGGATCAGCTCGTCCCTAAACTAACGGTTCTTATAAAAAGTTACATTAGAACGACTAATCACTTATTAAAGTCTTTTATGAATGTAATGAATAAGATTGGGTTGGATAAATATTATATCACATAATATATTGTATGGTATATTTATAACGTCTCGAAAGAGATAGATTAAACGTAAACTTAGAACTCACCAGCGTAAGCTGACGTTTTTGAGTATGCATGTCAGATGCAGGAGAAGCTTTGGGATGCAAGTGATTGAGGGTTTAGCTTGGAGGCATCAATGGACTTAGTTAGTATACTGGCAGTAGTTAGTAAGATACGATGTAAATTATTGTATAATAATGTAATCATCACATTGATATAATATAATGAAGTTTATTTTCTGCTGCTGTGTAATCTCTATTAAATCATTGTGCTTTTGTGTAAATCCGATGACGTGTTGAGCCTATGGATTTTGGGGCGTCACAAATTTGTTGTTTCTCCTATTTGTTTCTAACCGCATACTTCTTCCTCGCGGAACCTATTTGTTTCTCCTTATCGTCATCAGACACTGCAAAGCACAATCCCATATGTTTTTTTACGCTCGCATCTAAAAAACTACATGTGGAGCATGGCTATCAAGTTGCAGCCAATCAACCTCCTAGTTTCCCACGGGATGTCAAGTTGCTTGATTATTGCATGCTCCAACACTGGGGCTGTTATGTGCTTGCATTTTGAAAAGTACTCCACCAGAAGGTGCTTATGCAATTAACACACAAATTCATTTTAAAAGAAAATGCGGTACACCAAAATTTACTGGATGACCATAACTTACAATTTGTACGGGTTGTTTTTCAGGTTAAAGGCAATATAGTTATTCAAAGACAACATGTTTCCCCAGTGTGCATGTTGTCCGCTAAATATAAATGACCATATTTTAAAGCAAATGCTAGTATGAAGTTATGTTTTTTTTTTCTCTATAACCAGGAAAACCAGCATGCTGAAAATTGGCCAAGCTCCTATCTTCTTCTCACTTCCTTAACGCTGCAAATACCAGTTGCTGAAGGCCACTGGTCAGGCGACACCATATATGTTTTTGTCTTGAAACAACCACACCTATTAAATAACACACAAACATTTTATTTTCTTATGAAATACGGAATATCATTTGGTTTGGTAAACATGTAGAGTTTCAATAACAAAAAAACCCGAATGACCCGAACCGCATATTATTCAAATAAAAAAGGAAAACCCATTAAAAAATCCAGCCAACACCTTTAACTTCATACCAAATGTTTTTTTTTTTTTTGTAACATACATGTTCTTAGGCTCTCCGTAATACTTCATGCTGCTCCCCTCCACATTGTATTTTGTAGGTGAAGACTAAGCATGCATCAACCACGGTCACACCCAGAGTTCACGCCCCTCCTCGCATCCCACCGACACAGTGTTTTCAGACAGTGGCGGAGCTTGAATCAAAATACATAGGGGGCCGAGAATATTTTGGGGGAAAATTGAGGGAGGCCGAGCTATATACGTAAAAATTTTGGACAAAAATCTCAAATTTTACACTGCATACCAAAATTACAGTAGGGGGCGAGGCCATCCCAGGCTCTCACTAAGCTCCTCCTCTGTTTCCAGTTTCCAGACACCTATACGGATAGCCTTATATGAAAAAATTACGAATTTGGACCGGTAATAAATCCTTTGTTTTTACAAATCAATAGACCTAACCGACAAGTACCTTAAAGCTGTGTTCCTGAGTTCATTTAAGAAGAGAAAAGAAAAGAAATAGAAAGAGTGAAGAGGAAAAGAAACCAAAAGAAAGAAAAAGAATGAAAAGCAAACTTAGAAACACAGCGAAAGTGTCTTCTCTAGTGTCAAGAAACCTCCCCACTCGGTGCGCCTTTACTAGAAAATATACTCTCTGACGTGACCACCAAATCATTCATCTTCTACAATTTGCATTTTAATCGTGGGCTGACTGCACCAACCGGTCGTCTTCGTCAGTCTTCTTCGCCTTCATCATCATCATCATCATCAGCTTTATCCCCATTATTGCTATATAACACACAAACTCATCATCTGTTTCCAATAATCCCCATAAATCCACTCCAAGGAATCTGCTTTTCAGATGGCCCTTTCTAAACAAATCATGGGTTGTTCCATGACGGAGAAATCACCGTTTTTATCTTCAAACATTCTCAAACCCATCAATCATAACCAGAATCAGCTGTGTGTGTATCCAAAAATGTCTAATCGAACGAGGATTCCGCCGGTGAAGGCAGCGATCAGTGAAGATTTGGCTAAATTTGTGAAAGCAGATAAGGGAGCTACGTTCAAGGTGAGAGCTGTATTGACTGTTCGAAACAAGTACCAGGAAGATTTCAAAGAGACACTTGTGAAGAAATTTGACGCTTTTGCTGATCAGATCGGGAGAAATGTTGTCCTCGTGATTCATAGCACTGATGTTGATCCAAGTAGGCAACTGTTCGATGAAATGCCTCTGAAAATATTTTCATTTACAGGGTGTTTATTTTTCGATTTTAAACGAAAGAAAGTAAATAAAATCCCGAAACGATTAAGCTAAATAACTTGAAAACCGAAGTGATTAACACCTTAACCGATTTTGTTTATTATTGTTGTCATGAGTTGAATTATTAACATTTGTTTAATTTTCTGGTGAAGAAACAAGGGTTCCAAAAAAAAGCAAGAAATCGGTGTTGAAAGACTGGTCAGAAAAATCAAATCTCAAATCTGAAAGAGTTAATTACACATCTGATATATTGGTGAATTCAGATTTTGGGATTCCAGGAGCAATTACGATCACTAATAAACACCAAAAAGAATTTTATTTGGAAAGTATCACCATTGAAGGATTTGCATGTGGTCCTGTTTATTTTCCTTGCAAATCATGGGTTCAATCCGCTAATGATCATCCTAATCCCAGAATCTTCTTCTCTAATCAGGTGATAAATTATCTTTCGTCATTGTTAATTGTGTCATTTATATTCTTTGACTTATTGGTAAAGATTAACAAGTCAAAGGTTTGAATGCATGAATCCATGAATTCTTTGACTTCCACGTTTTTCATCCATTAAACTTCATAATTAGTCTTATAAATACTAGTTTAATATAGTAGTTGATGATCATAATTCATAGATTGTGATCCATGAAAAATATTTTAAATTCTTATCTAGTAAACTTTGATACTTAAGGTCAAACATCGTGTAACTGAATTAAACTTTACATTGTTTTAACTGTGATACTTATGATCAACCTCGTTTTAACTGAATTTAATAATTTACATACAAACTGTTGACATTACACTGATTGATGCCATGTCATCATCAGCCACTACAGATGCCACATAAACCACTTATGATATTTTTAGATAAGAAAATATATTTTTTAAATGATTAAATGTGATATCACTATATCAGGCTCATATTAAAATGAGAAAAATAATTTGCAAGGTCAATAATTTAGGAAAAATCAACATAAGTTGACCTGATACGGGTTGAAAATGTCATTTGTTGCTTATTCAATAAGGAATATAACTTAGTTGCTAAAATAACTGATGAATGTACGTTTGTTCTTATTTCTCACCTCTTTTATCTATTATTTGTTGCTAAAATTATAAAGAAGTGTAAAGTTAGTTTATGCTCCACTCAAATTCCCTACTCAACAAGGGTCAATGGTTTTTCAAACATTCTAATTAGTAATCATTCTCCAATGGTATGTGGTATAATTCATAAGTATACATTGACACAATGACATTTTGAATTAAACCAATTATAAGCAAAATAATAATAATAATATTTATTTATCATGCTTATGCATTTTATTAATATTATTGTACACTTGAACATTTTGAATAAAAGTATAAAACCAATTTTATGCAAAATAATAATAATAATAATTTTTTTATTATGCTTACGCATATTATAAATATTATTGTACACTTGAACATTTTGAATAAAACCAATTAAATGCAAAATAATAATAATAATAATAATTATTATTATTTTTGTTATCAAGCTTACACATTTTATAAATATTATTGTACACTTGAGCAGCCATATCTGCCAGATCAGACGCCAGCTGGACTAAAATCACTTAGAGAAAAAGAACTTAAAGATTTAAGAGGTGATGGAAAAGGAGTGAGGAAATTATCAGATCGAATTTATGATTATGATGTTTACAATGATCTTGGTAATCCCGACAGAGGAAATGAGTTTATTAGACCAATTTTAGGTGGTCAAAAGATCCCATATCCGAGGCGTTGTCGTACGGGTCGGCTACCTAGTGATACCGGTGCGTGTTTTCTAATCGCCTTTTTTTAATATATACTACACATGTGAAGTATGATTAATCAATATTTTTTCTGGAATAAAGTGGTTTAATGGTTTTTAATTTATTTTTATCTTTTTATTTTATGAATTTTCTATTCATCTGTTAGAGATAAAACATGACCCGAATTGACAATATCACAAGTATAAAATATTATTATATACTATAAATACAATTTGGGTTGTGTTTTATCTCCGCCATATGAAACAAATAATGTAAAATATTCTAATTATTGTGTAATTTAAACAGATATTTCAGCGGAGAGTCGAGTGGAGAAACCTTTTCCATTATACGTTCCAAGAGACGAAAGATTTGAAGAATCAAAACAAATCACATTTTCAACAAGTCGGTTAAAGGCGGTGTTACATAATCTTTTGCCAACAATGGTGGCTAATATTTCAAAAAAACATGATTTCAAAGGGTTCTCACAAATTGAATCTCTTTACAGTGAAGGAGTCCCGTTAAAATTCGGTCTTCAAGATGATATTTTAAAAAAACTTAGGTTGCCAAATTTAGTTTCTAGCCAAGGTGGCGGTCTACTCAAATATGATCTTCCCAAGATTATTTCAAGTAAGAATCACACCTAGAATTCGGTTAGACGTGAGAATATGTGCGGGTTGCATAACGGGTCAAAACAAGTTTGGGTAAAAACTGGTATTTAATTTGTAGTAGCTTATAAACCCGTGTGTTACATGGGTGGTTTGGATAAATATAACATGTTCTTAGTAAGTTATTTCTGTAAAGATTCGTAAGCTGGATGCCATCAGCTGTTAATGATATATGAAATAAAATCATAAAGATTTGAAAATTATAAATAACAAATAATTAAAAAATAAAAAATATAAAATTGTATTTTAAGGTAAATATAGTTAATATCTTCTTATTTTTTATTTTGTTTTAATAAAATAATAAGATTATATGATATTAAATTATATAAATATATTATTTGAAGTTATTAGTCTTTAAGTGGAAAAAGAATTTGTATTTAATGGGAGTGTGAAACGTGAACTGAAATTTAGGAGGCAATCACAGAGTGACATGTGTCAAACCTTTATTTATTATATAGTATAGATAAACTAGTAGTGAGATTTGGTTGAACTAAAGCAATTTTGTGAATTGTTTAACTATTTTAATAAATAGTTGGTGTGTCAAGTATGATTACACACAGTATTTTATTTCAATATTTTTAATGTTTTCAATAAGATGATTTAGTAGGTTTATTGCATTAAAAGTACCCTATGGGCGACTTTCATATTTTTGGCATGAGTTTTAACTTTTAACCTATCTTTTATTTACGTGTATGACCCGTTTGAGATAAAACATAACCCACAATTGACCCATTCTAAAGTTAATGTAACAACTGAATTGAAATATTAATTTCATACATTTGTTTGTTGTTGTATTTGCAGAGGACAAATTCGCATGGTTACGTGATGATGAATTTGGTCGCCAAACACTTGCAGGGGTCAACCCGGTCAGCATAGAGAAGCTTAAAGTTTTCCCACCGGTCAGTCAACTTGACCCTCAAATCTATGGCCCACAAGAGTCTTCCCTTAAAGAAGAACACATTTCTAGTTATCTTAACGGACTGACTGTACAACAGGTAACATTTTTTCATATTATTCAACCCTGGAAATAAGTAATTAATTTTTTTTAAAAAAAGTCACATTAGAATTGGAAAACAGCTGGTTTAAATTAAATAATTTGTGATACGAGTTGAAGTCAAAACTAGTTATTATGTGGTATGGTCAATTCGGGTTAGCATGAAACACATTCAAAAACATGTTGTGTCAATTGTCATATGATTTATGCGTTTGAAAACATTATGTGTCCAATAATATTTTATTTTTTCTTAATAAAAAAGCTTGAGGTTTTATGCAGTAGAAAACACTTTTTGTATAAGATAATTAAAATTTTAACAGTAATCAGTGTGCCATGTACGAATAGAAAAATTACATTTTTAATCTAGTTTATTATTATTATAATTATTATTATTTTATTTTACTAGTTTGATTTTTAGGGATAAAACTAGCTCGAATCAACCCGTTTCCATTATTGAACGGGTTGAAATTGCTGCCTTTTGTATATTTACATTAATGAGTATTTTATAACATTCGCATACAAGTTTTTAATCAATTAAATATGTAAACATGATTATTATGAAATACATTTACAGGCTATGGAAGAAAACAAACTATTCATAATCGACCACCATGATATATATTTACCGTTTCTTGAACGAATAAATGCACTTGATGGTCATAAAGCGTATGCAACCCGAACCATATTTTTGTTGAACCCATCGGGCACACTCAAACCGGTTGCAATTGAGCTTGGTTTACCCGGTTCACAATCAAACCGCGTGGTCACACCTCCGGTAGACGCCACTAGCAACTGGACTTGGTTACTTGCGAAAGCGCATGTTTGCTCGAATGATGCTGGTGTTCATCAGCTTGCAAATCACTGGTAATTAATAATTATACCAAAATTAATATATATATATATATAGGGTTACGTTCTGTTGAGAACTGTAAGAACCGCATAAAACACTTGTACATAATGCATTAATGATTTATTAGGAGAGAGAAGATGTGTGGGGCCGACGGTTAATTAACTGCCTTATGTATTAAAACATGTGGCTATAAATGGTTCTTTTAGTTCTTAACAAAAATTGGTTCTTAATGGAACATGTCCCTATATATATATATATATATATATATAGGGGATCCTAAATATGGAGAAAACTTAGAAAACTCCTCAAATCAGTGAATTTTTTAATATTTTGCTTTTCATCACTTTAATTTATAATATTATAAATACAATAAACAAAAAAAAAATTGTAAAAAAATACAAAGCTCACGAAGTTATGTATATGTTACAAAAATGTTACGTATGTAACTCATTAAGCTTCATACATGTAACTCATGTAATGTGCATATATGTAGCATACACGTTACGTATATGTAACTACATGAGCGACATAATTTTTTAAATTTTTTTCATTTTGTTGCATTTCTAACATTGTAATAAAAAAAAATATAGAAACAAAAAATGAAAAAGAAAGTTAATTGGTAATGGTTTTGATTGGTTTTCTAAGTTTTCTTCAATTTGATGGTTTTCTTAGGAACCCTCCCCTATATATATATATATACGTGCACACTTTGTTTAGAGGTGGAAAACACATAAAAAATTGTTTTCACATGTGAATTAAAATATTTTATGTAAATGTATTGGAGATTATTCATAGAAACACACATAGAAACTGTTCCAATAGAAAAAATGAAAAATAAGCTAAAAAAACAAAACAAAACAAAACAAAAATGAAATTTTTATTCAAATGGCTTCTACTTATGTTATATGTAAAAGCTCCAAAGAAATATGTAAAAAAATGTTTTCTTGCATGTGGAAATAGGTTTTTATGTGTTTTTCGCATGCGAATCACATGGTTCCCCACTGAACCTTTTCCGTAATTATTACTAATTACTTTTCAAGGATTATATTCATACATATCCTAGTAAACCTTGAAATTTCAAATTTTCCTTCTTAATTCCATAGAATCATATTTACCTTTCAAAACACTAAAAATATTATATTTACATTCCATACGAATAAAATAAGGTGGCAAATTCCTAAGTGTGAAATTATAATTATTCTTTAGAAACAGATTGTTATTAATAAATGGTTTGTTATATTTATTATGGCATGGGTAAATATGATATCTTTAGTGTTTTGAAAGGATAAAATGATAAATAATTAAATATGATACTAAGAAATTTAGAAAAAATATTGAAGTTTGAAAATGAGAACAGTGAAATTAAATCCTAAAAGGCTAAAATAGAATTACTTACTTATAACAATATGTTTTGCTGAATAGTATATGTTTACAAAGGAAGGATTAAGCGATAAATTCAAATGGGATGCATTAAAAATTGTAACTTAAAAACAAAGGAGGTTAAATCGATTAACCTATATAAAATTTCCTTTAATATGAAAATGATTTAGGAGGTTGTATGTATTGAGAATGCACTTTGGTCTTTCAACCTGCTTTCTTTGAAGCGATTATTTACCTGTTTGACCCGTTACACAAAAAATAACCTGAATCAAAATTTATGAGTAAATTGGTTGAAACAACCACATTCATTTCATATCATTTTATTTCTTGGATTGAATTATATGATAATTACTAATTTGCCCTTTTGTAAGTAGGTTACGGACACATGCAACAATCGAACCTTTTATATTGTCTGCACATAGGCAATTGAGTGCAATGCACCCAATATATAAACTTTTGGATCCACATATGAGATACACTTTAGAAACCAATGCAATCGCGCGCCAAAACCTCATAAATGCTGATGGTGTCATTGAACAAGGTTTTACACCGGGACGTTACGCGATGGAAATTAGCGCTGCTGCGTATAAAAACTGGCGGTTTGATTTAGAAGGTCTCCCAGCTGATCTCATTAGAAGGTATGTATGTATATAAACACAAATATATTAATTAATTTTTTACTTTTTATAATTCTTGCATACAATGGAGGGAAATGAGAAGTTTATTGTATTAAGTAGGTTAAAATGACTCGTTACATATCGCGATACAAAGTGAATATTATATTTCATTTTCTTGCTCTTTGCTTAAATTTTTTTTTTATTTATTATTTTTTTTATAAAGTAAATTTTTTAACTTTTTTTATGAATGTGTTTTGATACATATCAGGGGTATGGCGGTCCCCGACCCAAATCAACGAC
The DNA here is from genome assembly GCA_009936405.2 of Stevia rebaudiana. Classification (NCBI taxonomy): domain Eukaryota; kingdom Viridiplantae; phylum Streptophyta; class Magnoliopsida; order Asterales; family Asteraceae; genus Stevia; species Stevia rebaudiana. The sequence continues at coordinate 235,682 of WOUH02000028.1, read as the reverse complement.
ACGGACTCAAACTTCTAATCGATGACTACCCGTATGCGTCTGATGGACTCTTAATCTGGGAAGCAATACAAAAATGGGTCCAAACTTACGTAAACGAATACTATCCGGACCCATCTTTCGTATCCAATGACACAGAGCTCCAAGCCTGGTACTCTGAGTCAATCAATGTGGGCCACGCAGATCTTCGTGACAAGACCTGGTGGCCCACATTGGCTAATGCTGACAACCTGACCGCCATCCTGACCACCATCATATGGTTGGCATCAGCACAACACGCGGCTCTTAACTTCGGTCAATACCCGTATAGCGGTTACATACCCAACCGACCACCGCTAATGCGACGGTTGATTCCCGATGAAACCGACCTCGAGTACGCGATGTTTCTTGATGACCCGCAGAATTACTTCATGTCTGCGTTACCGAGCATGTTACAATCAACAAAGTATATGGCGGTGGTGGATACGTTATCGACTCATTCGCCCGATGAGGAATATATCGGTGAGAGGCAACAAGGCGACACGTGGACCGGAGATGCGAAAATGGTGGAAGCTTTTTATAATTTTTCAATGGAGATTCAAAGGATTGAGGAGGAGATTGGGAGAAGAAACCGCGACACGAGTTTGAAGAACCGGTGTGGCGCGGGGGTTTTAGCTTATGAACTTCTTGCACCGAGTTCACAACCCGGTGTGACTTGTCGAGGGGTTCCGAATAGTGTATCGATTTGAACCGCTTTTGGCTGTGTGTTTGTAATGAAATGGTCATAAGTTGCAATGTATTGTGGTGATCTAATGAATGTAGTGTAACACCTAATGCTTTAGTTTATTATTTTGTAAAGCTTGTATGTAGAATTGTGTTAATTTGAAATAAATAAAAGGGTTTGTGTACCAACTTATGAGAAAAGGGTTTGTTTATTCGGTTAGTTAAGGGTTTGATTATGGGACAAGGTTTAAATCAAGCTCATTGCTCTCGATAAATCTAATAATAATTGTTTTGGTGAGACAAAAAGCAACAAACTTGTTAAATTTAAAAAGAAGACGACGATATGAATGATGTAATAATGAGAAATTGTAATACATCTTGTGCAATATAATATAGTTACGAATTATAAAAGCAAGGTTTTAGTGACTTTCAGTTCTTTTGGTTTCGTTACACACATAACTATAACTTAACCATTAAAAACGAATCATAGGTTTCTCAACCGGGTTTTGGTTGTTTGGTTTCCATAGACATTAGTGGAATGAGATATTTTGACAGATAATAAAACGTGAAAAGAATGATGGTGTTGGTGTTCAACTTTAGCTTTAATAGTGGAATGCCATTCAAGCACGACTTATGAATAATATGAATTTGATTTTGACTTTACATCTTTTTGGGTTAATGAAAGCTGGCCCTGCATGTTATTGGGCTATTTATAATACATTGTTTTGTTTTTATGTTCTGAATCATGTGGTCCAGCCTTGAAAATTTCGGTTAGGTGTACGCTGTGGTCGCATACCAGCGGCTTCAACCTTCGGTTTCATATACGCAAGAAAGAGAGATGGTTGTGTGGGTGTGTGTGTGTGTGTGTGACAAGAGCGGGGAGGGTAAAGGTTGAAAGGGTACCATTATAAAAGTAATATGGTATGATGTTGCATGGTTTAATTAGTTAACGTTGAAGGGTAGCACATTCTTCACCCTTACATAAAGTACTATTTGCATCTCACTTTTCATTTTTATCTTCGTTTATATATTTAAAGATTTGATATATTTTTCATCTTCATCTAATTCTCAATCTTAATCCCTATTTTTTAAAATTTAGAGTTTTTAATTATAGATTCTGTAAACATGTAGATTATCAATCACATAATTCTATGATTTGTGTGTTTGCATATGAGAGAGAGAAAAAATAATAAAACAAGTGGTTCAAAATAAAATTCAGATAGTGATAGATAATGGGATGAGGAGGATTAAACATAATTTAGTGATAAATTTGAAAAGGTTATATTTAGTTCCATTATAAAAATGAAGATACAGATCGATATGTCAATGCTCAAATTCAAAACATGATATACACTTATTCTATAGATTTTTTCTAGCCTTGTATCATATAGTGTTATTATAGATTGTGCTCGTAAATGTGGTGTAGATTCAAACTTTTTGTTAACATGACATTTAGAAGTAAAAAGTTGTGATTATTTATCACAGATTTAACTTTAAATGATTGTAACATATGCTAAAAAGTTAAAAAAATGTATACATTATTTTTCATTTATACCATATATTTTAAAGTCGTAATTTCTACATTAATTTCCATTACACACATTAACTAATTCCATAAATTAATATTTCACATATTTAATTTTAAATGATTCTATCATATGTTTTAAAAGTTGTAACTAGTTAAACACTTTAAGTTACTAACTTTCGACTTATTTTTTGTTAGCACTCCTAAACTATTTTAAATCAACTCATCTTTTAGTTATGCTATTATTCGGCTGGAAGTGTCAACGAAAAATAAAATGAAAATTGAAAGTGTTAATAAACATTTCCTCAGTTGGAACTATTTTCTGTCAATAAGTAAAAGTTGAGGTTATTATAATCCAATATCCCTTTATTAAACTTTTTCGTGTTATTAATCTATTGGGTATAATGTGAGTGTTAAATCAATTTAAAAGTTTTGCAACTAAAACATTATAATCAACTATGTGACATTGTCCGGAATTAAAATTAGATGTGGAGTAAGATAATAAAATTGCAAACAAAACATCAAACGTTGGTCACAAAGAAGTATTTCAAATTTTGTGAATTGTAAGCATACTTTTATTTTGTAATGTTGTATGTAATAAACTTACATTGGTTATGTAAACTTTTTGTAAACAACATGAAATTATACAAATTTTATTATAATCCTGTGTATTACACACGTTTGTAACCTTTGTGCTGTACTTTTGGCAAAAGATGTTTTTTTTTTAATAAATTCTTGATGTTAATGTGAATTACTTAATGACATGAGATTTTTATTCACAAAATATATTGAATGATATTGTGTCAAAGTAGAGGTGTACAAATCATTTTCAAAGCCACACTTAGTTTTAGTCAACTATCACATATTCTTTTCCATGTTCTATTAGTTGCTAAAAGATAGAAGTGGTTTATTTTTCATTTAAATATGTAGTTGTGTTTAGCATTGCGATTAAGCAGAAACCGAAAGAAAGTTTATTTACTTAGTCTTGTTATTTCATCTTTGTAGATTCTAAACCACGGCATTTATCTTAAAAGATTAACCATCTGAAATCATGTATATATCTTAAAAGATTAACCATCTGAAATCATGTATATATCTTAAAAGATGAACCATCTGAAATCGGTCTCTAATAGTATGTTTGAACATGAACTAAGGGTTTGTAACTTGCCTCCTTGTTTAACCTAACCAATTATTTTCCTCTTCTATACAAACCGCTTCATTGATTCAAATGGAACCGGTTTTACACCTCAAACCGAAAATATTTCAGAGTAAATTAGGAAGTATGGGCCCATTAGCCCATTGGTATAAAGTATTCCAGCTATGAGCCCGCTAAAGCCCAGTTAGTTGATCTATGAGCCTGGTTAAAGCCCACAAGTTGGCCCCAAAACAAGTCCGTTAAATGCTTGTGGCAAACAATTGTCGGCTCCTGTTTGACACCTCAACTACGTACATTGAATGTTAACAGTCTTAAATATCCACGTGTCACCATTAAGTCCACTTCCAGCCGTCATACAACCTTCGTCAAACACAACTACAATTTGATTGCTGTTATGTCTTCGCACGTGTCACTATCGGACTACCCACCACTAGCCACGTGCTCCTACTCCTCTTACGCTATTGAATCTGTGTTCAGCGATGATCGGATTTGCTTAACCGTTTATCTTTAGATTCTTTGATACCTAATTCGATCCAACGGCTAAGATGGTTGCATTACGTGCCACTTGAAAGTTGAAAGCATGGTAGCATTTCTCTTTCGGACGCACCAAGTCGCGTGTTCCTGTTCACAAAATACATCCCACCAACTTAAAATAAAAATAAAAAAACTACAGTAAACTGGAAGCTTCTGACACGGCAGCACATAACAACCTAACGAGTGTTTTAAGTCTAAAAGAACATATTTTTATATAAGGATGGAGGGAGTGGTACCCTCTCAAATAAAAATATCATATCAAATTACCCAATCAAATTGTTACCCGTATCGGTAAAATATACCCAATACTCCCCTACCAGCCAATTACCCGCTAAAGCAACGGCGGTGTGCCCAAGAAATTAAAGAATCCGATTGACCACCCGATGCTCCACTCCATGCACCCTAAGTATTAATAACTTAATTCTGTATAATATTTATAAATAAAATTATGAGACAAATGATAATATTAATATATATGGTACATCAAAGAATTATTTTTTAATGCAAAAACTAAAAGACATCTCTTAAGTTAACATTGAATATTTCTTGTTTTTCATAAATTATTATTTTTTAAAATGGTTTGCATAATAATATCATGAATTATTGTATCTATAATACGAGTATAATAAAGGTATATTAAAAGAATAAAAAACATGTCGTAAGTTGTTTAATGTTACGTATATGTCATATATTTGTAGTATATATATACATCAAAAATGAAATCCTTACAGAAAACACGCAAACTAGTTCAAAGTACTAATATATGTTATATTGGGTGTATGCAGTATAAATAGATGGAAACAACATGGAGAAAAACCAAAATAATACTTTTAGGAAATACGAATATGAATTCAAAAGAATATATGTGTATTATGTCATGCTGCAATTACTATATATGTAATGCCAAACAATATACGACAGATATATATATATTTTGTTAACTATTTTAATATAGATGTATTATACTGGTATCAAAGATAAAAAATTATGATTTTGTGATGGATATCGTTTAAAAAAATATATACTTCATAAAGAAAAATGAGAAATCCTTATAGAACATTTAAGTGTGATTTTTTTTATTTCTTATCACACCACTTTAAAATGATTCTCCCCTAATTATGTGTAACTATAATATGCAGGGGAAGGTCTAAGTGAAAAAAAACTTCCTAGTGTGAGAATCAAAAAACCATCATTTAAGTGAATTTTAAACATTTGTCATTTCTACGTACTTATCATTATTATTTTTTAAACGGTTAGCACAATGAATCACAAACTTTTGTACCATATTGCAAGTATAATGAAGCTATACTAAAATTTAAAAAATCACGTCGCTAGTTGTTAATAGTACATATATGCAGTATAATTACACTGTATATGCAACATGACATAGTACACACGCAATACAATGATAATTCACAAATTGTAGTCATTTAAATTCATATCGGTGTTTCTAAAAAAGATTTATTCGGTGTTTTCTTTGTTCTTTTCATTTTTTTTATTTACACTGCATTTATGCAGTATGACACATTACAGTTATACTATACACATGCACTATAACACATTGCATTTATATTACACATATGCAATCTGCTGATAAATCATATGTTTTAGTAGTTTAAATTAGTTTTCACATTTCATATAATGATCTCATTGTTTTATTTATACTTTTTGATGCCTTTTTGCATATCGCATGTAGTATGTAGTTATTCAACTTACGATGCGTTTTTTTAACATAGTTTCATTATACTCGTATTAAAATATATGTAATTAAATAACATAAATATTAAAAAAAATAATAGCATACGAATAACTGAGAAATATTTACAGTTACATTAAGTGGATAGTTTAGTTTTCGTACAAAGAGTGATAAACCACCTCTATAATATATCTAAACTTAGATAAAATACTTATCGTTTCAAAAAATAATAAACGAGCAAATTTTATGAGCTAGAATAATTATTAATGAAGAAACTTAGAGATTTAAACTAACAGCTTATAACAAACCAAATTTAAGCTTCTAAAATCAAACGAGTCAAAATTTAACCTCACACGAGCTCGAATTTACCTTGATATTCTAGATAAATGCTGTGGCTTAAATATGAAATACTAGGTTAGGTCACACAAAATAATTGCACCTAAAAGATTATTAACACTTTTGGGTTTGTATTAATATAAAAACTATATCGTTAGGTGTACCCAAGCGAATAATTAAAGGATAACTGGTAAGTGATCTTTCGACAAATCTCTATCCGGTAACAAATAACAAAAGTCTATACTTTTGAAGACAAAAACAATATATTGTTTAGTGTAGGAGGTTGGATGTGAAAGTGTATATTCAAAGAGCAAATAATACTTTATTAATCAAAGGAAATTATACTTTATTAATAATGACATCCTGCCGGTATTAATCGATCTAAACCTGTTTGGCATAGATTAAAATTATGAACCGTGCTTAGAGCATTCACATTTAGTTTTTTAAAATTATGTGAGTGAGTTTTTGTATTATAGAGATTAATTCAAGTGATTGCGAGTGGATGGTTATAAAAAACTGACATATTGTCTATACTTAGAAAAACATTACATTGATTTTTTATATTCAATGAAAAAGAAGAAAATATAGTGGTTTTTAAATAAGTATTATTTAATTGAATAAAAAATAGATTGTGAGTGGATGATAGAAAATGTAATGATAAAATAGTATTCAATTAAATAATAGAAATTATGTTAAGTTATTTTTAGTGAAAAGAATAGATAGAGAATCAAATTAAATACTCTTAAATATTAGATTTATTAACCTAAATACATTTTTATAAACAATGTAAGATAAAAATTAAAGATACAGAGCGAAAGTTATCCAAACTACCAAACCTACTAAAGAATTAACTATTTTTGTATTTTGTCTAAGGCCCTGTTTACATCTGAATGGGGTCTGAATGGCCTCAGGTCTGAATCGTTCAGATTCAGACCGTTTGATGGGATGTAAAAATCAACATCTGAATCGGCCTCCACATCTGAATAACCATCTGAATGGTTAAGTAAAAATAAGAGTCTGAATGGTTCAGCACTTACTGGTTCAGAGCCTCTTAGCCATTCAGACATCTTAATGGTTCAGCACTTAATGATTCAGATGTTACCAAAAAGCCCCTAATAGATGTATCGTGATAGGATTCGGATTTCGGTTATTTCAGGTACATCTCAAGGATAAATACGTAAATCTGATTATTAATATTATTTGATTTGAAGCAACAAAATATCATCTATTACGACAAATAAATAAAGAAGAAAAGAAGAAACCACATCTCTCCTTCCGTTCAATCTCTTCAAATCTCATTTCTGTACAAACCCTAATTTGATTTCTAATTCGTTTGTTTCTTCATTCGACGAATGTTCTTCCTTTGATTCAGTTAAATATTAGTCAAAACGATCTCTGTGCATAAATCAAAGCTTAGGGTTTGATAAATTTTACAAATTTCACAATATTCTTCTGCTTGGTCAATCATGGCGGTTCCGACGATTGCACTGTACGCAAGTCCTCCCAGTGGCGTGTACTCAACACCGTATCCATGCCAGATCAACTCACACTCGTCATACGATTTCGATCTAAGCAGCCGGCCGTCTTCTTCGTCGCCGGCGACTGTATCGTCGTCGAAACCAATCGTCGGAGGTCTTTCTTCGCTTTTTTCTTCGTCATCAAGCTTTACCGGTGGCGGATCTGAAGAATTGCCATCTTTGAGAGGCGGTGAAGATCTGAGCAGTTCGTTTTCGTACTCGCCGTTTGGATCTTACTTGAAACGAGATCATGTTCATCAGAGTCCGGTATCGGTGTTTCAAGGTCCGGTTTCGTCGAGCAGTACGTCACCGATGAGGTTTTCGCCGGAAAGAGACTGTTCGATTCGTGGTGGGAGCAAACGGTTGTTTAAAGGATTTGTTACGCACGCGTTGAGCTCTTGTGTTGATTATGATTCCCGGAGATCGCAAGTGCATGATAATTTCGCTGAGGAACTTACATTTATGATGGATGATAGTTCTTTGAAAGAATCAGATCCTGAGCCGTATGCAAAGGATTTGTTATCGAATGCACAATTGAAACACAAGATTTTCAACGATAGTCTGGTTATCAAAGCTTTCTATGAAGCTGAAAAGGCGCACAGAGGGCAGGTACTTATTGACCACTAATTCTGATCTGTTAATTTATTCTATCAATTCTGTTTTAGTTGCATTGAATTGAATTGAATTGAATTGGGGATACTGATCTTGTAGATGCGAGCCAGTGGGGATCCCTATTTACAACATTGTGTGGAAACTGCAGTTCTGCTTGCTACAATAGGTGCTAATGCTACAGTAGTTGCAGCAGGGATTTTACATGATACACTCGATGATTCTTCTATGAGCTATGATTATATTTTCCAGACTTTCGGAGCTGGAGTTGCTGATCTTGTTGAAGGGGTACTTGCCTAACATATGAGATATTATTTATTTATATGCATTTTGTTATTTGGTCCATCTTGTTAATATGATCTATTTGCATCCATATGTCATAATGTTTATTTTATTCACCTAGTTGTATTCTATATATAAAAATAATGGTACATTGACTTCGTTTAGGCTGCTAACTCTATAGATGAATCTAGTTGGATTGTTTTTTCTTATGGATCATTGCTACGAAAAGCTTTTTAACACCTGATTGAAAATTTTCAGGTGTCAAAGTTAAGTCATTTAAGCAAGCTTGCCCGTGAAAGCAATACAGCAAACAAAACAACAGAAGCAGATCGTTTGCATACAATGTTTCTTGCAATGGCGGATGCAAGAGCGGTGCTTATAAAATTGGCTGATCGGCTGCACAATATGATGACATTGGAAGCTTTACCTTTGAGTAAAAAACAGAGATTTGCAAAGGAAACAATGGAGATATTTGCTCCGTTGGCAAACCGTTTAGGAATCGCCAGCTGGAAAGAGCAATTGGAGAATCTTTGCTTCAAGTATCTTAATCCAGAACAACACGATGATCTTTCCAGCAAACTTTTGAAGTCGTTTGATGAGGCGATGGTTACTTCTGCTGAAAAGAAGTTGGAGAAATCACTTCAAGATGAATCGATTTCTTACCATGTTTTGTATGGACGTCACAAAAGCTTGTATAGCATCCACTGCAAAATGCAGAAGTATGTCTCTAAATCCCATTTTGTTTATAAACTTATCTTTGATCATTTGTCGGGTTTATAATTGAACTGCTGATATGCTTGTTGCATTTTCATGCAACACCAAACTAATTTAATGTTTGAGTACTTATCTAAACTGCTTCTTTGATTATTTACGATTAACATAAGCTGTCTCGAATAAGTATATTGAAGTAGCTTATTTTAGAAAGCAATTAGCTGATTAACAATTTTAATAAACAATCTTAAACAACACATGAATATGTGTATTTAGAAGTAATTTGTTGATGTTTAAGGAGAGGATCACAACGCTGTAAATTTAGAAAGAATTCAAAGTATGTGGCAAATTGATACATACTAGAAATTGAATTGAGTAAAATGGTGATTTATGAAAAATAGGGTTCTTTATTTGAAACAAGAGGAAGTGAAAAGGAACTCTTTGCTAGAAAGTTAATATTAGTAAATAAATCTATTTGGTTTAGCAGAATTTATGAAATATTTTGGTTTCTTTTTTGGTCTTTTCACCTTAATAAATGAAAGAAACAAATCATTTGCGATGGTGCATTCACTTATTGCTATATGATTATTTAGCAAATGTATATGAATTTGACATGCTATTTGGTTTTATTTGTAGAAAAAACTTGAGGATGGATGAAATTCATGATATTCATGGGCTACGTTTGATTGTTGAAAACGAAGAGGATTGTTATAAAGCATTGCAACTTGTTCACCGTCTGTGGGCCGAAGTACCTGGAAAGTTTAAAGACTACATTAAACGACCCAAGTGTAATGGGTATGCAATTTTTTTTATTATTCCATGTTACATTTATGTTCAATTTAAGTAACCAACTTTTTCTCGATTAAACGGTTTAGTTCCTTCAAGTTTTTTGTTTTTTGTTTTTTGTTTTTGTTTTTTGTTTTTGTTTTTTAGACCCTAAAGTTTGTTTTTTATTTGCGTCTAATTTAAAGTTGGTTGCCAAAAACATTGGGAAAACGTGTAAAGCTCGTTTCATTTCTTTTGTTGTTTGCCCTTAATAAATCAGCTTAAAGTAGGGAACCAAATGTATAACTTCAGTGACTTAATTGAGGAAAATTAGTTGGGTAAATTTAATATTAAACCTTTCTTAATTAATGTTCCCCTGTGCAAAGCTTTCAATTCAATGCATCTTTTTGTTACTTTCTTTGTTCATTTATATAGGAAAAAAAATACCTATGTATTTAAATTAGTTGAATGACAGTTTTACATTTTGAAGAACACAGATCAAGGAATTACATTTAAAGCTAATAATCTGTCTGTTTAAATTCTTGAAAATTTTGAAAATCAACAACTTTTTGTAACAATTTAAATAAAAAACATTGGACTATTATTCTTGGACGAAAAGAGTGTAATATTCTTGGTGGGTATAAAACTATAAGCTGATAACCGATAAATTGACTAAATAAATCTGTTTGTTTAAATTCTTTCATATATTTAATATTCTTTATTTATGTTGCAGGTACCAGTCTTTACACACAGTAGTAATGGGAGAAGGATCGGTCCCACTTGAAGTTCAAATAAGGACAAAGTCAATGCACTCACAAGCTGAGTTTGGGTTTGCAGCACATTGGAGATACAAAGAAGGCGAATGCAAACACTCTTCATTTGTCCTCCAAATGGTTGAGTGGGCCCGTTGGGTTGTTACGTGGCAATGTGAGAATACGGAATCTTGTATGGGATTTAAAGAGGCTCCTTGCACCTTCCCTTTTCATTCTCAAGATTGCCCGCATTCTTATAATGCTTGTTGTGGATCCGATGGACCCGTTTTTGTCATCATCATCGAGAACGACAAGGTTTGTAGTTTCTAAATGTTAATTTTTTATTTATAAGCAGCAAAATTTCAACTTTTTGCAAAACATATATATATATATATATATATTACATCATTGGTAATTCAGCATGTCTGCTGGATTTTTTTCTGGGTTAACACATTTAAATTACAAGTAACTATTGTTACTAAAAATGCTATTTTTGATAATAAAAAGGAATATGATCTGCCAAACTGGTAATCAAGTAATAAAAAATGCTATTTTTGTTAAATTAAAATGAGGAGTTTGCTGCTAATATTAGAGAATTTTGTATTTTTCTATGTCTTGGCTCGGAAAAAGCTTGTTCTTAAGTGAGCCGAGCCGGCTCGAAATATATGAGCACGAGCACGAGCCCACCCCGGCTCTAGCTCGGCTCGTGGCTCAACTCGTGACTCGGCTCGATTTTTAAATCAAATATGATATAAATATATATAATATAAATTAATATAATAACACGTATATATATAAAATTACTTGTTTATATATTTTTTATTTACGTTTTTATATTTTTATTCAAAGAATTCATAGGAATCACTATCTTATTACCAAAAAGTATTGGTTTTTTTATATATCAATTGAAATATGTAAATTTTTTTTAAGTAATCAAGCTTACAAAGTATGCATTATTTGTTAAAAGTTTTGGAATACTTTTTGTCTTAATGCTTAAAAAACAAGCACGAGCATGTGAGCACGAGCTGGCTTGGCTCGAAAATGTGAGCACGAGCACGAGCCCGGCTCGGCTCGATAACAGCCTATTACGAGACAAGTACTTTCAAATGTTTTTTTAATAGGCGGTTTTTACATTTAGCGTTAAAGCAAAAAAAAAATAACAGAAAAAATTGTATATTTTTTTTCAGATGTCGGTACAAGAGTTCCTGCAAAATTCCACGGTTAAGGATGTGTTAAATCTAGCAGGCCAAGGAAACTCAAGGTGGGCCCCATACCGATTTCCTGTAAAAGAAGAATTAAGGCCAAGGTTGAACCATGAGCCGGTGACTGACCCAACTTGCAAGCTGAAAATGGGCGACGTGATTGAGCTGACACCGCGTATACCCGACAGCTCATTAACCGAGTATAGAGAAGAGATCCAGCGCATGTATGACCGTGGTGTTTCCGTTGGAACAACTAGGAAGCCGACACCTGGCAGCAAGATGGTTGTTGGGTGGGGAAGATGATGACTTTCATTAGCAGCAGCAGACTTGCAGTTAGTTATTCATGGTTAAAACACTAAAATGGTATGTAAAAGTATGTGTTTTTAGATAGAAAGTGATTTATTTGTTTTATGTAAATACATCTTTGTACATAAAAAAATTGGTGCTTTATGCTTATTAGCAGAAACAGATTATTAAAAAAACATGTAATATATATGTATATTTTTTATTTTTACTTCGTGTCTTTTGTTTTAGATGTTTGTTTCAAATGATGATCTATGACTCGGTGAGTTAAAAAATAATGAACTTCATTATTGTATTGTTTGTGTAATGGTAAGGTGAACATGATAAGGTGATTAGTTTGAATGTTTACATGCATGTTGGATTCGCAATCTGAGATATAAATAACATCATCTTTTGGTCAGTGTTTTTAATTAGAAATCGGAAATCACATATTGTAGTCGCAGAAATATGGGATTTATTGTTTGAGAATTTAAAAAATGCGAGGATTGACGACACATGTTCTGTCATATGAGTGTCTTGTCTAAAATTTTCTGCTGTAGAAATGAACCAAGTATTTCATTTTGCATTAAATTAGTCAAACAGAAGTGACTATTTTAATTGCATCAAGACTTGTTTTTATGACATGGTATGACTGTGATAAAGCTAAAGTATCACCATTATGATCAAAACATATCAGAAACTTCATCTAGTAGATTTGTACTCATTTAAGTTGTGAAATAGCCGCTGGCCAAGTACGCCAGGAGTGTGTTGGAAACCCAAAACCCAAAACCTTCAATTTTATAGCACCAATCATCACCTCCACCGCACCACCACCACCGGCCGGACCTCCAGTCACCAATAACAGACAATTACCACTGTTGTTCTCTATGCCCTATTCGTGCCATATATCTTTCTTTCTTTGTTCTTTCTTTCTTCTTTTCCGAAGTTTGAGCAAGTCGGTGGCAACCACATTCCAAACTCCTTGTGGAACGAAAACGGGTTGAGTTCCGACAACTAAACGACAATAAAAACTATAAAAAGAAGATTCCGCAGGTGCCATCTTTCCTACTCTATCGTAATTGTAATTGTTGCGTAAACTAAAGTGTACTATTTGTGTTACTTGCTTGTGTGTGGTGGTTGGAGTATTTTCACAAATCGCGGGAATGTTTCTTGATCTACTTTTGTGTGCTCGTGTTTGCATTTGTACTGTGTGTTACTAGTTACAGATTACATATTATATACTGCGTGTATTGCGTTGTTCGGTGTGGTTTTTGGCTTGTTGATTTAACCTTATGCGCTCGGGCTTGCAATTGTATTGTAGGTTACTAGCTGTAAATTGCATATTGTATACTGTGAGTTTATCGTTGTTTGGTGTGCTTATGGCTTGCCTGCTGTTATTGTCTACCCTCTGCCCCGTCGTTGTATCTTTGCTTGGTTGTTGCTGGTTGAGAGTTATTATTGCATTTGGTGTAACGTGTATACCAAAATGTATAGTGTGCTTTTGAAGTGATTATTGTTACCATGTTACCATTTGTCACCTATTCATCGGTGTATCTTTTTTCTTGTCTTTTGTTATTGTTGTTGTTAGTGACATGTGTGATGACTTGTGGTCCATTGATCCTAGTGATATTGTATGTGCATTGCTGATCACTGTATTATGCTTGTAATTAGCTCTTGTGATTTGTGTTGTGTCTATTTGATACCATAAACGGAAGGGTTCATCATGATGCCTTGAGATTGAGTCCCGTGATGAGGATATTTGCTTAGAGGGATATTTCAATGGGCACACAAGTAAAGAAAATGAGGGCTTCTCATTAGTTTGGTGTT
>WOUH02000028.1:154981-189195 GCA_009936405.2 Stevia rebaudiana | reverse complement strand
ACGCCGCTAAAATGAGTTCAATCGGAGTTCGTTTGAGTCGGTTTATGATTTTTTTAAAATCTCTTTTAGCCCTCTTAAAATAAGCTTCCTATTTAGTTGATCCTAACCCATGAATTATAATAACTAAAAACATGTTAATATTATTCTCAAAGATCACCCATAAAACCCTAATACTTACCCTTTAATATTACTAAACTAAACTTGCAAACTAAATTATTTTAACTATACTCAAACTATGAAACTTAACAAAATAAAACTCACAATAATTATCCGAATATTTATATTTAGTAGCATCCCCAACTTTGGCTTTTAACCCATAATCTTTACAGTTTAACAAAACCCTACTACAAAAATTGTTGTTTGTCCGGACCACGATTTTGATACTTTTCCATCAATTTGTTGTCGGCATTACCTCTCCCACGTGATAAACCAGAATAGTTGTCGGGAAAGTGTTGTCGGAACGGCATGTCGTCGGTAAAAGGGTAGGAATGTTTTTAATTAAAAGAAATTATTTAATATGTTTAAAAATGACGCTGAAAAAATTAATCAAAAAGAAAATACAATCCCGACAACATATCGCCGGGATTGCTTTCGGCATAAAAATAAAACAAAATATAAATTTTAATCAATCCAGACGACTTGTTGTCGGGATTGATTAAAATATATGATATTCTTTAGGGTCTTATATTTTAATAAAAGAATTCCGAAAACTATTTGTTTAATCCCGACAACATGTCGTCGGGATTGGTAATGACCATTTTGCAGCATGCTGCTGTTTTTTCAATTTCTCGACTTTTAAAGCCCCAGTTTTTTCTGGATTTTAAATCCTTGTTTTCAAAAGTTAAAATATAACACAAATTGAATGTTTAATAAATTATCCGCAATCGATATATGTTCAAAACACGCAGCACAAATTCAAATACAAAAGTAACAACCACATTGTTTTGTTTATTCATCATCGTCATAATCATTATTTTGTTGACTGGAGTAACCTTGTTCCCACTTTTGTGTAAATGCTTTTATTTGTTGAGTCATTTGTCGTTGTAATTCATCCATTTGTTGTTGTGATTGTTGTTGTTGTTGTCGTTAAAATTCTTTCATTTGTTGTTGTGCATGTTGTTGATGTTGAAAGGTAGTAAATTGTTGTTTCCATTGTGATTGAGTTGGCCCCGTTTCAAATTGGCTTGACGGTTGTAAAAGTGCATTTCTAACCATTCATCCAATCCCCTTAATATAGCCGCGTCGATGACCAAATACATTTTCAAACAATTGGTATTGGTCAATATCTTCATTTTTCGAATGTTGACGCATCCTTTCTAGAAGACGGTTTTACAAAAATAAACCATAAAACAAGTGAAATGGGTCAAAATGTGTTTCACCTATAAATTTTATACTTTAACATAATTAAATCGGTTTTGCCTATTATTTGACCAAAAGTAACTTTAATTTACCATAATATGCAACATTTAGGTGAAATTGGTCAAAATGTTTCATTTTACCTATAAATTGCATATTTTAGTTAAATTGGTTTTGCCTATTTTTGACCAAATTTACCATAATATACAACATCTAATTGAAATTAGTCAAAATGTTCCATTTCACCTATAAATTGCATATTTTAAACCAGTTAAATTCCTTTTGCCTATTTTTGAAAAAAAAAAAACTTTAATTTACCATAATATGCAACATTTAGGTGAAATGGATCAAAATGTGTCAATTCACCTATAAACTGCATATTGTAACATCGTTAAATTGGTTTCGCCTATTTTTTACCAAAACTAACTTTAATTTACCATAATATGCAACATTTACGTGAAATGTGCCAAAACGAGTCAGAACGTTCTATAAATTGTGTGACGCCCGTCTCCCGGGACACGCCACGTCATCGGATTTACTCATGAGCAAAATAGTTAATCAGAGACAACTTAAAATGCAGCGGAAATAAAAACTTTTTCTATTGATAAGCAAACCCGATTACATATCTATTACATATCGTATCTCTAAACTATGCCGGTCTTCAAAACCCACAGCCAGCTTCCAAGTATGTCATTCCTGCCACCTGCACTTAACCTGGTATACATGGTAAAAGACTTCAGCTTTCGCTGGTGAGTTTTAAGTTTTATTATGCTTTCAAAATAACTTTATCAAGTTATAATCATAACACGTTCCATATACGTATATTATCATACACATATATACCTTACCATTTCTATACATATAATCCTTCACACTTATAATTCAATTATAACCAAGTGATTGCCCTGGTCGTACAGGGTTTACACAACCATTCTATCCTAGCTACAACCGATATTATTATGTATGCGTTCCCCACTTATGGACGTCTTATAATCATAATAATCTTTTAGAGCCAAGCGTTCCCCACTTATGGACGTCTTACAAGCTCACTTACCAAATAAACAGAGCGTTTCCCACTTGTGGACGTCTTACACGTTTATCTCATTGGACAGAGCGTTCCCCACTTATGGAAGTCTTACGTGTTCCAATCATTTAGACAAAGCGATCCCTTCGCCTTGAGACCGTCTAACATGCCTCCCTATAAACCTCTACCTTTGCTATAACCATTAAGTAAGCGTTCCCCACACAGGAGGTCTTATACACTTAATACTTTACAAACAGAGCGTTCCCTACGCCTTGAGAACGTCTTACATGTTTATTACTACCACTTTAAGCAAAGCATTTACCTACTTAAATGTCTAACATGCTTTTATCCATTACGATGTACTTCCATATATTAAACGTGTTTATATATAGGGCGTATGTAGGGCGAACTCAGCCACCAGCCAACCACACAATTAATATATGTAAGTCCATTATTAAAAATCAAACAACAATTATAATCCTGACATATAGGATACATATCCATCACATAATCATAACAATCTCCTAATCAATATAAATTTCTTACCATATGCTATACAATGGTATGATCCTGATATATCAAAGATAGTTTGTATACACGGTGTACGTAGGTTTACCCCAGCCGCTAACCCACCACTTCTTCAGTGTATCATGATAATACCTTTGTTAGTATTTATGGATTAGATTCATAATCATATTTATAATAATAATCATTATTATTATTTCATTATAATATTGCTCACCTTAATAATTCATAACCATTCCATGCTTATAACTGATTAGACATCATAACGTTATTCTAAACCTTTAACCTATAAGCATGTATACCAGCCCCGAAGTATTCAAAAACATTAGAAAGGGGGATCATATAACTCACCTTAGGCTAGCGTAATAACAACTATACGGTAGTGAGAGAATCAACAATATACAAGCGTAACCTCCGTAAACCTCGCGATAACCGATTGATCGAGCACCTGCCGGATCTCCGTACTTGAATTCAGTAGAGATTTAAGACCAGAGGAAGTGAGTGTGATTCGAATGATTTGAGCAATTCAGATCTGCTCGTTGGCCTCTATTTATAGGCAAAACTGGGTTTGCTTCGCGACACGTGCAGGTTTTGGCCTGCGGGCTGCGCGACGTGAGAGGCTTTACTTAACCGAGAAGTCTGCCGACTTTTGTTGTCCACGCATGTCGCGCCATCTAGTAGGGTTAACCCGCGCAACGCGCGAAGCTCAGCTACGTGTCCGAACCTACGAAATCTTACCACGTGTCGCTGAGTGAGTGGCTTGGGAACTGCCACGTGTCCCAGAGTCTGTCACGCTCATTGTGGTGTTGCCACGTGGCTCCCAAGCCTTACACGTGGTGACACGTGTCTCCCGGGCCTCGTTCGGTGTGATGGGTTAACTTTAAACGCGTTTTCCCGCTTCGTTCGGATTCCGTTTTGCGCGTGGTTTTCGCCTATATTCACGATTTTCAATTTCGCATCTAACTCCATTAGTTTCACCTCCTAACGAGGCGTTGAGATTTAGGGTCTACAAAACGTTCCTCGTTTTGCGTGTAACTTTCATACCATTGTCCAAATCAAAATTCCGCATACGCTTAAAAGATTCTAAATACGTTTATTAATATGATAAAAGAGCTTCTATCATATGAATACTAACTTACACTTAGGTACCGTCTAGATTACAAACATGTCATAGCCTATCGGAAAACCGGGTGTTACAAATTAGGTTGAATCACTTACATGATCCGTCTATGCAACTTCATACACCCACTCGCCACCTGTCGTATGCATTTTCTTAAAGTTGTCAATATAGTTCGCGTGACCATGTTGCTGAGTCTGTAAAGATTAAAAATACCATTAGTGATTTCTCAATATGACATTTTTTTTACTTTTGTATGGTAGTAACATATTTTCTTACCTCTACCCTTTGACTTTGGGTTTATGATTGACTACTGTGACAACTTGGATATGCACGTTTTTCTCTGTTTTGAACATTGCGAGCGCTTTGTTGAATGTGATTCCCATCCATGAATAGTTTTTAATCAACTCGTGCCATCGTTCAGGAGTAATATCATTTAATGGGATATTATTGGCACGTTAAATATCACTATGCCCACTAACAACTTTAAAATGACGTTTCATTTTGTTCTTTCTATCTCTGAATGCCCTTTGGCACTCTTTATTGATGGAGGCTTCAGCACGAGGCCAGTTTTCTTCCCGCTCAAGCCTGAAAGATCAAAGTAGTGCTACAAAAAGAAGTAATTAGAAGACATATAAAGTTATATAAACAAATCATAAGATTATCTACTTACATAGAGCGATAGGTACATATCACGTTTAAAGTTGTCTGGAACATCATTCCAACCGAGATGGTGCATGGTAGCATTTTGCAAAATGTATCTTGACAGAAATATGGTAAAAATCAGACATGTTGTCTCTGATAAACGCTTATTGGTTTCCTTCAGGAAACACATCTAGTGGTAGTTCTTTATTGTTGTTTGATGCAATCTTTTTATAAAGCTTTGCGCTTGTTGCTCTCCCCGCATCTCCTGAGGTTTGCTATAATGGTAAATGAAATTGAAAAGTTAGTAAATAAATATAGTCAAATTAAAGACATGTACTAGATAGATGAAGTAACTTACAGCTCTTACAATGAGGTTAACGGAAAAAATATAGGGAGAAGAAGCGGGACTTACATATGGTGTTCATTGATCATCAGAAGGCTTATGATAGTGTACCCAATCAGATTATTTGGGATAGTCTTGAGCACATGGGCATTACACAAAAATATATAGACTTTAATAAAGTATATGTATGACAATTCAAAGATGAGTGCTAGGGCGCCAGTAGGGGATACAGACTTCTTCCACGTGGGGGTTGGACTTCACTAAGGATAGGCGTTGAGTCCATTCCTATTTGGGATTATCGTAGATGAGTTATCAAAGTATATTTGGTGGGGCATCCCATGGTGCATGCTTTTCGCATATGATATTGTGTTGGTAGCGGAAAACAAAGAGGAGCTAAATGTGAGATTGGAAGAGTGGCGAAAAGCCTTGGAGAGTAAAGGCTTATGCATAAGTCGGTCAAAAATTGAGTATCTCTAGTGTAACTTCAGTGGGGCAAAATACGAGGAGGATGAACACATGACTATTGAAGGGCATGAGGTGCCACAAACAACAAAGTTCTAGTACTTAGGTTTGTTCGTTCAGAGTGACGGAGACATTGATACGACGTAGCTCACCGAGCCCAGGCAGGTTGGTACAAGTGGAGAGCAGCCACATGCATTCTATGCGAGACGAGGTTTCTAGAAAAATTAAAAGAATAATTCTACAGAGTTGCAATACGCCCGACTATGTTGTACGGAACCGATTTTGGCCAATCAAGAAGACCAATCAAGAGAGTAGGACACAACAGAGACGAGGATGCTAGGGTGAATATATGGGCATACAAGGTTTGAAAGAATTAGGAACGAGGTCTCCAAAGACAGATTATAGGTAGCGTGCATCCCAAACAAAATAAGGGAAAGAAGATTGAGATGGTTCAGGCATGTGGGGAGAAGACAGATGACAGTGCTCGTTCGAAGAGTGGAGACTAGGGGTGTTCAAAATAATCGAAACTCGAAAAAATCCGATGTTCGAATCGTATCCAAAAACGGAAAAAACCGATTCGAAATCAGATTAGGATTATTCGGATCGGATAATACGATTTTAGATACGAATCGAATCGGATTTCGGATTAGTAGAAATTATTTTTTTCGGATCGGATATTCGAATTCAATTCGAATAAACCTGGTTTATTCGGGTTGTTCGAGTTGTTCGGATACAAATTTTTAGGTTTTTCGGTTTATTCGGATCGGATTCGAATCGGATTATACGATTATATATTCGGATTCGGATTTGAAATCAAAATTTCAAATTCGAATAATTCGATTCGAATAAGCCGAATAACTCGAAATCCGATTCGATAACACCCCTAGTGGAGACCCTCACAATGGAAGGGAAGAGAGGCATAGGCAAACCAAAGTTAACATGGAATGAGCAGATTCGACATGATTTGTTAGACCTAAACCTTTTTGAGGACATGACCGTTGATAAGAGTTCTTGGAGGCGCATGAGAAACCTTATGGACTTTTAGAGGGACTGGGGAGTTACTATAGTATGTCTTTAGTAAGAGGGGGGGGGGGTAGTATGTGTCCTTTGCCTGTTTGACTTTAACAACACAGCGTTCCATTACTTTGTGTGTCCCATATTATGATACATGCCCTTACGTATTTTATTGCTTTTTTGTGCTTTAATCTGTATATTCTAATATATATATATATATATATATATACAAACTAAAAAAAGCATTTGAGTCAGGGTGCTTTCTAGGTGTTCAAAGACCTGAGCAATCCATTGATGATGCGTGAAGGTGTATCAGAAACCGGAGGATCAACCTAGTGAATAAAACCACAGTCGCAATTCTATTCAACAAAAATCAAACATTACAATATGCTAATGTAAAAAAGACGAAAAAACCCTCACGCGCGGGGCACGTAGGTTGGGTTTAACGGAACTATTGAACATAGGACAAAAATTGCACCAACTATAATTAATCAAGGACCAAAAGACAAAAATTTAACTTAAGGATGAAATAAGCAAAGATAGTATACTAGCAGGGGCCAATAGCAATTTTATCATTTGAATATATAAAAGTAGATACAATATACTTACAAATGTGCAATGTTAATTGCTTTCAAAAGGAGATTCATGATCCAAATGCATATTGAAGATAACAAAGGACCAGCTTTAGCATACTTTACATACTAAAGGGTCAAATAGGTAAATTAGTTTTGTGTTCGTAGATAGAATCTAGAGGTATATTAGGAAAAGTATGAAACGGCACAGGTCATCAAATCACATCCCCTTACAGATTTGGGGATAGTTAATTAGGGTTTATAGATGGATCTGATGAAAATATAATAACTGTAACAACTAGCACTCTTTTTTACTATTTTTTTATTGCAAGAGTGTGTTGTTGGATTTAAGATTTGGGGTTTTTTGTATCGATTGAGCAGATCGTAGATTTAACTAGGTTTTCACTTTCTGTTGATCGAAATCAGAAAATTATAGGAGATAAGGGTTTTAGGACGAGAAATTAAGATCCAGTTTGTGTTGCCATTGCGTTTTTTTTCGGTGATTTTTTAGATACCGAAGAAGTTCGAGTGCAATGTCTTGGGCAGGTCCTGAAGATATTTATCTGTCCACTTCTCTTGCAAGCTATCTCGATCGTAAGTTGTGGTTTCATTGTCTTAATTACCTGCAAATTCATGATTTTTATTGTTTTATTAAGTTATCAATTTCGATAGCTTCTTCTGAACTTTTGGTTTAGAAGTTGCGCATAAGAATATGGGTTATCTTGTACCAGTGAGATGAACTGATTGTATTGTGAGATTCTTTGTTTGATGGACGAACTGAAGATCCGTAGATTTGGGCTAGATTTTCTTCCTGTTTTCTTATTACTCTTTTGAATACTAGAATGTAGTCTTCAAATAGATCTTGGAATTGTAAAGCACTTGATGGATGTTAGTTATATAGACTACAAATTACTCTCGTCTTTTTTTTTGTTTAATTTGTTTGCCGTGTGAAATAAGAATTGTTTTATTTTCTAATCCATACAAAAATGTCTGTAACTGAGTAATCAATTGTATGATGCTTTGGATAATGAGACACACACACACACACACACACACACACAGAATTAAGCATTGTCTAACATGTCTCCAACCAATAATGCTCACATCTTAGTGTCTTACGGTGCGATGACGTGGCACATTTTGATTGGTTTAGGGTCAAAGTCTTAGGGTTGGAGCGGTTCATCATGTGTAGTTTGTAGTCAGTTTCTTATCTATTTTTTGACATTAAATATGAAATGATGTAATCTGCTTAAATATATTAAATTGTGTCTACAGGCAAACTTCTTGTATTGCTAAGGGATGGTAGGAAGCTATTGGGAATACTTCGGTCTTTTGATCAGTTTGGTACTTGATTTTTTATTAAACATGTCTTTTAATAAGAATATTATTTGGTAGTCATATTATTGAGTACTGAGTTTGTGGTCACATGCAGCCAATGCTGTTCTTGAAGGTGCTTGTGAGCGAGTAATTGTTGGTGATCTTTATTGTGATATCTCACTTGGTCTCTACGTAATTCGTGGCGAGAATGTTGTTTTGATAGGCGAGCTGGTATTATTTTATTGTTTATGTTTTAAAATCGAATAAATGTTACAATTATAACTTTTAGTTTTCTCGTTTTGTGATGTATCTATGTGAATTTGTTAGGATCTAGAGAAGGAGGAACTTCCCTCACACATGACTCGTGTTTCTGAATCTGAGATAAAAAGGGTGAGTGATTATTATTGAAATAATGTTATTTATGATCATATATATTAAATGCAGGTCTATTTAGATAGTGTTATTTTGACCTATTGAGAGACCAATAATTGATACAAATTTAACAAGTTTGGAATTTTCTTATTTTCTTTCAAATTCGTAGTTTATCTTCCACTTAAATGCCTTTGTCAATTAGACTTTTTTCCAGTTTTCAAATGGGTTTGTTACTCCATAAATTTTTCTTATTTTTGTTTGCAAGAAAAAAATAAATGTATATCAACCTTCTATAAATGGTGACATTGCAGTATTGCACCATGCCACATCATAAAAAAATGCGTTTACTTTCATACATTTGCAAAAGTTGAAAGTATATCAAATACAATGAAAGAAAGAACATTTTTATTTCTTAAATACAATGGCAAATAGCAAGTTACATATTGGTATAGTTAATCGTTTTCAATATATATTTTGTGGCTTTTTTCTGTGAATTTTTGTTTTTTAAACCCACTGTTAGCATGTTACCCTGTTCTATGTGTGGGATTTACTGAATAAGTAAGTGCTTGTTTTAGATTTATTTTCAAGTTGATTGTGAAAACAGAGGTAACACATTGTTAGGTGATTTTATGTGTGTTGACCATCAAATCTTGCATCTGCAATGTTTTTCTAGGATTTTATTTTTAGAAAATGCTATTTGCTGTAATTTGGTTTGCAATCATGCAAAAAACATTAAATATATATCTCCATTTTACCAAATTCTAAATACTTAGGGTAATCTACACAAAATTGAATAAATATCTTGAGTTTAGCTACCAACTTTAAGCTAGACACAAAATAGAATCCAACTTGCAGTTTATTAGCAAATTTTAGCTACCGACCTCGTTTTAGCAGCCACATCAGATGTCACACGCAAAAAATGTGTATTTGAAATAGATTCAAATAATAAATTGTTTACGAGTCATAAAGATAATTGATACTCTAAACTATATTAGAAAAAGTTAATGTCGTATCGTATGCAATGTGGCGTAATCAACAACAACAACAACAACCTACTCAGTGAAATCCCACTATAGTAGTAGGGTCTGGGGGAGGTGAGACAGAGACAGACCTTACCTTTATCCCAGTAAAATGATAAATAAAATGTCCCGTCAGCAATATTTGAAAAGTTAGAAGAAAAAGTGTTATATTGTCATTTGGTGCTACAATCGGCTATTAAATGTAACGTGGTTGCTAAAATCAACAAACTTTCCACCAATTTAAATTTGGGTGCTTGAATCTGGGAATAAGTGACTAAAACTTAAAATATCATATGTTTTAAGTGTGGTGTCTATGATATCAAATTTTTTAAAATTCAGAAGAAAAGGTGTTATGTTATCAAATTTATGATATCTATGTTTGTAAATGTGGTGTCTCTTTATATTCTGCTGTTATTATTTTAGTTTATTTATTATTAATTTCGTCTCCAGCTACTAAAACTTAAAATTGTCATATTCTTGCAGGCCCAAAAAGTAGAGAGAGAAGCTACAGATCTGAAGGGTTCAATGAGAAAGAGAATGGAGTTTCTTGATATGGATTAAATGTGTTCTAGTTTTTAATCATGCATCAATATTCATGCGCAAATATTAACGCGGGTGGTTGATGCTACTTATTGTCTGTTTTACCCTTTTCTTGTATACATTTAACTGCAAGGTTTCTGTTTTAAATTATGAGGTTGAAAAGGTAATCTGAAAGATGTAGATGTTGATTGGATTTGTAATAATGTTTTAACTTTGGACGTTAATGTGTACATTGCTTTTGCTTTGGTATTTCATTATTTTGCAGTACTCGAAGTTTTGTATACCACTGACATTTATATTGAGTTTTCTAATTGACAAATTTACCAAACTTTACAACCATTTTATCTACAGATTTATAGTGTACTAGTGTGTTATGTGTTGTAGATATAAGCTGGTCAAATAAAGAATTTTTTTTTTTTTTTCGGTGTAAAATGGTTTTGGACAACTGTTTATATCAAAATTATTAATGGGTACGATTGATGAGATGGAAATATTGTATTTAGTAGAAAGTTAAATATATGTCTGGACTTGTATATTGTTGTGCTCAACATTTTAGGTATGATTTACTATTGTAATGAGTTTGATTTCCAAGTACTTTTTTTTCTACTTATTAGGGATACATTTAAAACTCCATAGGGACAAAAGTAAATTACATTAGATTTAACGTTATTTAACTTATTTTTTGTGAAAATAACGTTAAAAGCGTCGGTATCTTTCGGAGCAACCTCTGTATTCCTATGGAGTAGAGGTAAGACTTGTCTTCATATAACCTACTCAAACCATGCCTTTAAGTGGGATATACCGAGTACGATGACGATGATTATTTAAAATATTACAACTATGTGTCTAACTTCACAGATTTAGATCTTAGTTAAATCTGGTTATATGGTTTTATTTTAGTTTTTAAAAAACGTATTCCCTTAAACAAAAAGAGAAAATTAAAATCAAACGATAAAGAGGTTAGTTTTTGTAGGCATGGTTTTAGCATCACTTGATTATTGTGGTTTTATGACAAACTTTGACGTTAGGGACGTTTTAATGTTTTAGTCGGTGCATAATTTCCATAACCCAATAAGTCAACCTCAACTTAACCATGGTTAGACACTCTTCATAGTTCATCTGGACTCATTACGCGTTTACCTCCAGATCTCTCTTTCTAGTTTTTCACACTTCAGTAACACAGATCTGCGTGTAGATCTGAATTCATTCCGCAATGCGGTTCCTGGATTTCTTGACGGCGATTTCGTTGTTACTGCTTGTTAGGGTTCTATGCATTAAGGCGTCGGTGCATAATTACTCCGGTGATAAGTTCTCGAGAAAGGGAAATGCATTTGTAATCCATGGAGGAAGTGAAGGAATCTATTACTCTCATCCTAACTCCAACGATTCTTTAGCATCTTCTAATGGCGATGCGTATATTCGGTAATTAACTTCGGTTCATGATCTAACTAGACTTATGTTAGTTTACAGATATTTGTTATTGTTGTTTCTCGAAATGAACTGGAAGATTGATTGATGCGTTAAGAGTGATGCATGTTACTGTTAGCTTATTCGTATTTGGAACTGAAGAGTATGAATCGTCCAACAATAATAAGCGGTTTGATTGAAATGAGGTTAAGTTTGGGCTAAAACAAAACTAGCAGAAAGCCAGAAATAGCTTGTCTGTGATTTAGATCCATAGCTTACTGCTTAACATTCTATGTTTTCTTTTGAATTAGTGTGTTACTTGCACGTTTAGCTGACATCTTCGTTCTTGTGAATCTTGTTGTGATTTGTGTATACTTAGTTTTTAATGAAGCATATGATATATGACAGTGCCAATTCTTTTACTTAATTCGCCTTTTTAGAAGCTTACTTTGTAGTTCACGAATAGATTGTTGAGCATTTTGCATTATTTTTTCACATTTTCTGAACATAGGAAGCATGATGAACCATTGATTTAATGCAAGTCAGTTCCTTGTTTATTGATTTTACTTTCATAGATTATCTTGCCTTTTGCTTTGATTAGATGGATCTAAAGTGCATATTTGTAGGAAAATAAGTACAGATCTAACTTCTAATTACTCTGACCCTCTTTTTCTTTCTTTTTTTTTCCTGTTTGTATCTAGATTTGAAAAGATCACATTTAAAAGGTCACAAGAGGCTTCAAATTTCAGCACAGGGATGATTTATGTCATACTTTTTGAAGTGGATGATAGAGAAACTATAGGTGGGTCTGCTTACGGAGGTCAAAGAGCCATTTGTTGCACTGCAGATCTAGCAAAATTGGGCGCATGTAAAGAAGGTGAAGTTATTCACCGCCTTTCAACAACAAACCCCGGGTGGCCTGAAGTTTTTGGTGTCTCATTTGATGTCAATGAAGAAACTTCCACTTTGCAACCGCGATCTGTACAAATTACAAGAACCGGTATGTATAACTTGTACTTCATGCATTGTGAACCACGGCTCACTGATCTTGTTGTAGAAGGAAAAACCATATGGAAAAATCCAAGCGGTTATTTACCCGGTAGAATGTCACCGCTTTTAAACTTCTACGGGTTCATGTCACTCGCGTTTTTAATTCTTGGAATCTTTTGGTTCTCTCAGTATGCAAGATTCTGGAAAGAGGTTTTACATTTGCAGAATTGTATAACTTTAGTTATAACATTGGGTATGTTCGAGATGGCATTATGGTATTTCGATTATGCAGAATTTAATGAAACTGGGGTTCGACCAACGGGGATTACCATATGGGCGGTAACTTTTGGCACTATAAAGCGCACTGTTTCACGTTTAATAATATTAACCGTTTCTATGGGATATGGTGTTGTAAGACCAACTTTAGGTGGTCTTACTTCAAAAGTCGTTATGCTTGGTGGAACGTTTTTTGTTGCTTCTGAAGTGCTTGAGTTGGTTGAACATGTTGGTGCGGTTAGTGATCTCTCGGGAAAGGCGATGTTATTTTTATCTCTCCCTGTCGCAGTTTTGGATGCATTTTTTGTTTTATGGATATTCACCTCACTTTCTTCAACTTTAAATAAGCTGCAGGTACTTTTTCTTACTTAATGATACTCATTTTTGTAATTTATATTCGCATGCATCAAACTGAATGTAAAAGGACCATTCGTTGACCGCCATATTTGGTTTCACTCCAATGTGTACACCAAACTTCTTAAGACTAATTGACTTATATAACTACGTATAAAGATAGTTCAGTTAAATTGTTTTATTTATGATATCGCATACATATGTTTTTTATGATTATGCCTAAATTGTTTTAAATTTTTTGGATATAATTAAAATGTTTTATAAAACTAATTAACTTGTGATAAGGTTATAAGGTCAGTATGGTTAGAATAAAGTTTGTGTTGCACCAGAGTTGGTGTAAAATACGGATGAATAGTAGTGTTGCTACAGAATTGTTGTGAAATACAGTTAAAGAGCATTTCTACACCATATTTGGTATTTTGGTGCATACAGTAGAGATGGTTTTACACATATATATCTATCTGTTCGTAATGACATTTTTTATTTGTTATATGTAATTATTTTGGGGTTAATGGTCAAATCATCATAATCTTTATCAATATTATCTAAAGAGGGGATATAATAATGTTCTTGCAGAATTACCCTATTGATAAAACTCTATCAAAGTTCCATATGAGTCTAATCTAAAGTGCTTTTTTTTACTTACCATTTTCTGCTATAACATTTATTGCTACATGTGACAATTACTGTACAGATATACTAACATTAATGAGTTATATGATATGACAGGCTAAAAGAATGATGGCAAAATTAGATATTTACAGGAAGTTCACAAATGCTCTGGCTGTAGCTGTTATTGTCTCAGTCGGTTGGATATGCTATGAGGTAACGCGATAAAATTGATGTAACATTTTTTTCTGTGAATAAATAAAAAGGACAACGGGTTGAACCAGTAATTTGTCGCTACAAACCGTACTAAATGTAACATTAACTTGGTTGCTAAAATCAGTTAAATAAAATGCAAATTCATTTCTTTTTTGCACCTTATCTTAAGTGAGAATGACTAAAATCGGTAAAAGTGTAGACTGTTGATGTGACATTGCAAATGTCACATCATAATTAATAATTAATTAAATTACAAGTTCAAACTAAAAAGGGAAAATGTCACAAAAATCTAATTAAGTTTGCTAACTGTTCCAGTTAAGCCACTCACATTTTTTTTTTGTCTCCTTTAAAGACACTCAACTTTCACTAGGTGTTCCAACATTATGTAATTTTTTATAATTGTTTAAATCTTTAAAAATTAATAGGGGCAAGTGAAACGTATATTAATCTTGATTTAAAATAAGTGGACTTTTTTTCAATTAACTTGAATTTTGAGGCAATTGTGAAAAAAACAAGTTTATGAAATACCAAGTTTTATAATCGTAAATTTTAAGTCAAATAGCGAATAAATATTTATTAATTAGTAATCAATATTCATATATGTTACGTTTGCCTCAATTGATTTTAAAAAATTAAAATATTGATTAAAAATTACATAGAATTGGAACATTTGGGTAACTTGGTTACTATTCTACAAAGTTACCCTTAAAATGATCTCTATTTAAATTTATGTAGAAAAATCATTAAATTTTTGTTAGGTGCCACATGGCATATACATATACAGTAAAATGACAACTACGATGCACGACAACATTGTTTTGAAAAATCATCATAAGAAGTGATTCCACTTAATTAAAAGTTGAGCAGGTTAATTGCTGCTACAACCGGTATTTAAATGTAACATGGTTGCTTAAACTGGTAATAAATATGAATTTGTTACTATTTTGCATCTAATTAAAAGTTAGTTACTAAAATCAGCACAGGTGTATAGTTTGTTTCTATTTTTCATTATTTTCCCATTTTCTTTGTTGCAGCTTTATTTTAAGTCAACTGATATATACAATGAGCAATGGCAAAATGCTTGGATTATACCTGCCTTCTGGCATGTTCTTTCCTTCTCTCTTCTCTGTGTTATATGTGCTCTGTGGGCCCCGTCTCAGAATTCAATGCGGTAAAATACTTCGTATCTTTTTTACTGCATACAACTTTTATAAAACAATTTACTTAAAATTAGAGGAACTTGCTTAATGGTTTTAAAATATACTTGACAGATATGCATATTCAGATGATGGAAGTGAAGAGTTTGACAAGGAGGATACATTGACTCTCATAAAACCATCTCCTCTTTATACAAAAGATGTAAGCGATGAACGAAAAGACGAAGATGTCGATTTGGAAGAAGATAAAACCGAGTGAGTGAGTAATTCATCAAGTTGAGCTTTGCCTCTCTTTAGTATGCCTGTTAACTCTGTATTTCTTTTGTTAAATTTTATAGAATTTAGACCATGTTATTATTAGATGTATATTTTACAAGGATGTTAAACAAGTTGAGGATGATGTCGTTTGTGCACCAAAGTGTGACCAAACATTATGTTTTTTTTGTTAATTTATATAATGATAATATGTTGGATACATTTCACTGGGTAGGTGGTTGTTGTTAGATACATTTGACCTCATATAGCTGAGAGGAAGCGGATGTAGCGTCATTTTTTTTTACTTGCAATAAGAGCACGTTGCTTTTTTTTTTTGTTACGGACATAGTATAAGATTTGTGTTACATGAGTTGTACGGGAGACAAATATTGGGTTTATAGAGCGAATGAGCTTTTTTACCCACTAGACTATAATAATGCACAAGTAATATCAAAGAGTTTTCACAAGTTTCTTGATAACCTTATTCAAGAACGATAAGGCTTTAAGTAGCCTTACAAAAGCAAATGCAACATACTCATAACAATAGCCATAAAATTAGGACAACCATTGGCTAACTTAAATTTAACCCTAACAAACTCAAGGTTCACATAATCAATTAAACATGTGCATTTGGCTTTATAAACCTTACGCAGACTCAAACTTGGACCTAAGCCCATTTTCTAAGGAGAACCATGTCTTTTGAGATGAGTTTTAGAGTTTGGGACTTTGGGTTATAACATATTTCTCATTCGAATTGATGCTACATGGGGTGGGGGTGGGTCTTCATCGTCGCCTAGGTTCACATCTGGTGGTGCCATCGCGTTTTGTATTTTTTTCACGTTGATTCCGATCTCGTGACTCTCTCCTACAACGTGCCGATCCTGTCATCATGACCTCCAATGCCTTGGTGTAATGAAACTTGGCGGTTGTGGTATAGGCTCAGTCGATCGCGAAGCCGGTTCATCTGTTCTTGCATTTGCTTCTGCTGATTGATTAGCATCATCACTTGATCACGTAGCTCTTGGTTCTCCCGATTAAGACTGTCAATACTAGGCACTAGATCGCTCTCGTTTTATTGAGCTGGGGGTTAGGATGTTTCTCCTTGATCCTCTTTCATAGTCATGCGAAGTCTCTTTGTCGGTGCCATTTCCTGCATATACGTGATATACAAATAATCACTTATAAGTTGTGTGCAATTTATCTCTGTGTAATTAACTACAGTTATAGTCTAGGCTCACTAAATGCAACGTAGTTTTCTATAACCAATGTCTCTGATACCAATCTGTCACACCTCAAGTTTCCACCACAGTTGACACCGCAAATGAAGGCTGACAATGTTTTGCCTTAGTGTTTAATGTCTACACCGACAACAACCTGTTGTGTAGGCTAATATCGTACCCCGCATAACCCCGTCACCGGAATGGGGTTTGTCAGGCCCAATAGTACTATCCCATATTCCCTCGCTACAATATACATTTAACGGTCCGATATAATGTTAACGACTGTAAATGTGTAAAAGTTAGACTAAGTAATCGTGAGTTTTTAATCTAAGTCAAAATTTATCCAAATATGTTTGCAACTACTTTCTCACCCCAAAAGTTGAAAACAATTAAAACAGTAAAGTGTGGGCTGTAAACTCACAGTTGATAATCGTTGTTCTTGCGATCCGAAGGTTGTTTGTTTAGGAATTCCTACCGACTCCTACAACATCAAAGATTTGTTTTAGTTGTGTTGAACTCCCCAAGTTCAAGTGTTATATATATGTTTTTTTTTACTTAGTGAATTTTATAACTTCACAAATTTGTATCTTTATGTTTTCGGACTTGGTTTTCGTTGGATTATCCTTGGTTCGGTTAGATGTTTGTACCTACCTTAGTGGTTAGCCATTATAAGTTATAAAAACTATTTTATTTTATTTTCTCAAAAATATATTATATAGTCTTTAAAATATTTGTTAAGTGTTTTTAGGAAATTTCGTCTTTATAACGACGCGTTTTTATAAATATCCACTTTCAATAACAAAGCGCATCTTGACAATTACCTATCATTTAAGGGGCCACTTCTGACAACTAAACATAATAATGGGTTTAATTTAAAATATTAAATTTCAAGATCTCAAAATAGTCCATATCTTTTAAAAGTAGTCATTTTTTTATAAAAAGTAGTTTTATACTAATTTTGTCATTTAACTAAGTTGAGGAACCAACTATGTCATTTACCAATTTTTATGGATTAATATGTAATAATAAATTTAAGATTCCAAATTGGTCCATAACTTTCCTAAGTTGTCATTTTTGTTAAAAAAATACATTTATACATTTTTTGTATTTTTAATAAAGTAAAAGGACTATTTATGTAATTTTCTTAAACTCTCAGTTACTTTATGAAATATCTTAACCCTTATATCTAGATATCACATTTCAGTCCCCCAGTTTCACAAAATGACAGTTTTGGCCTCTAACTTTCATAAATCAAGTTTTTAGCAAATTCCAGAATATATAGGTTCAGGTCTTTGACTTCTGGTGGATTTGTAACAAAGTAATCAGGTTCCAAAATTTACCAAAATTTACAGTCCACTATTTTAACATATTTTGAGCAACTTTTTAGTTTTACACTTTTTATGATTAGAATCCTAATCTGGTCAAAAACTGATTAAGTTCGAAGGTACAAAACGGATACCTTAACTTGTTTTGAGTATAACGAACTGGTCCGACCTATTTAGACCGATTTCTTGTAATATTTGGAAAGCTAACTCAGAGTACTTAGTCATGGACTCCGATTTTGCATTATTTGGACAAGTTTTGAGCAAGATATGTGACGTGAAAGTTCGGTGTTATCTTCTGTCTAAAAACAGTTTTTGTATATGTGTTTTTTCAAGTGGGTTTATTGTGTATTTGTGAGTTCATCATTTGAACCTTTTCTTAACATGTTTTAAGTCTTATGAGAGTGTAAAAAAAGTGCTTGTAGTGTATCCTTACGTGTAGATCGTAGGGAAAATGTGAGAATCTTCGTGAAAACCCCAAATGGCGATCTTGAAGCTTGATCCTTGGTTCTTCGTGTTCACTTGGGCTGCCACTGACTTGATCTTGCAAGGGGGCTGAGTGGTGATGTCGTGGTGGTGCAAGAGTAGGTGGTTGGAGCTGAGTTCAGTTGTGGGAAGATGGAGGAAATGGTGGGGAACCGAAAATTGGGTTTGGTTTATTGTTAATCTTCATCTAGTGTTTTAAAAGGATGGGTCAACATCTTCCTTTTGGTGGCGAAACACAATGCTTTGATATCCTTCTTAATACGATCACTAGCGGATCCATAAATGTTTTTCAATGGGTTCACTTTTTTGGATGCTCAAATTTACATAGAACTGAAAATAATAATTTTACGGGTTGGGTCGACGGTTCGGGTCGGGTCGGCAGTTCAGGCCATATAAAATTCATCATATAATACCAATGTGACACATTAAGCTAACTAAAAAGAACATTATCATTCAAAATTAGGAAAACACATAATATAAATACGATAGTCTTTATGAATTAAAAATTACCGATAGTTGTTCATGTTTCATCTTTTGAAAGCGTTGCATTACATCTTCGACTGAAACTTCTTGTAAGAATTCTCTTTCAATATAACAAATGTAAGCATCATTTAAGTATCCATCACCCATCATATTACGCAATTTCGTGGACTAGGGTGATAAGACAAAATTGGTTTTATTTTGGAAGGTCTTATGGAAGATCATCCAAATCTATTTTTGAAGGTTTACTACATGAAAATGAAAATTCATTGTTTGATGGTTGGAAATATGAATGAATACTCATAATACCTAATATCATAATTCAATTTCTAAATCAGGTTTAGCACAATAACATTAGGTATTTGAACTAAAAAAATACACAATAACATTTAATTTCAATAACACAAATACCATAAGCATTCAAATTTTTTTTATCACAAATCACAAATTCACAATACAATAAAACAAATGCAACTATGCAAGAACCGAAGAAACAACAACAAACCTACCAAGTAAAATCCGACTATATAGTAGGGTATGGGGAGGGTGGGACAAAGAGAGACCTTACCTTTATCCCAAAGGGATAACGCTGTTGCTCCAAAGAGACACTCGGCTCAATTTTTTTTAAAACTTTTATTTTTATTTATTTTAATAAAGATATATGTATATGTTTCATTAATAATGTTCTTTTTTTCAAGAATTGAAGAAAGATTTACCAAATCAAGGTGAAATTTTGATTTTGAAGATGGGTGGTCGGACTTTGGAGGCTAAGCAGATGCAGACAGGTGGTTGGAGACTTGGAGCAGACGAGCAGTTAGCAAAGGTCGGAGGGGAGGGTCTCCCGTTACCGGTCGCCGGTTGGAGACTATGGTATTCGACTATTCGTGCTTGGTGCGCGAATTTTGATTGAGGCTGAAAATTGGGGAGCAAAACACTAGTTTTTAGTTTAAAAAAATGAAAAACGAAAAAAAAAAAAAAAAAAACAAAACATGAAGCGGGAATCGATTCCGGGCTGAGTGAAGTGTCCGCAAACATGTATAACTTTAAACACCACTAAGCTTAGATAATTTTAATGGTAGGATTTACCTTTTAAAATACTTATGAGTTTACTCAGACTTTTAGTACAACCAAAAAAAATTTCTACTAAATTTTCAAAAACCGGTGGGTTCTGGTGAACCCTTACCTAATAGTCTAGATTCCCCCATGGTTGATTGATGGATTTTTAGATTTAAAACCACCTCATTTCTGACATTCTAGAAGCACCATAATGTCGCCAGTATAATCACGTGAACTGTCTCTAGTTTCTTGCTGGAAGACAGGAGATAAGATGAGTTAACAGGTCTCGAATTAAAAGGTTAATTATGTTTGTTTGACTGTTTTTTTCCACAATTTGTAGGGCCTCCATCTATTCTCAGTCAAAATAGGTTTTGTCAAAGTTTTCCCCACCAAGATATAAATACAAGAAAGCCATGGAAGATGCAAGAGTCAACATGGCACAGGTCAATGTTCAATCAAGACAAAATGGTCAAACACCCAATTTTGACCAGAGCCTATTTGGACCATCCAGGAACATTCCTACCTTGATGTTTATGATCATAATTAAGTTGATAGATATGTCATATGTCCCCCTTAAAAACAAAATAAACAGGTATATTACATGCAAGTCCTTTTTTTTCATTCATCTCTGTGATATGAATCAACATGTTCTTGTGCATATGTACATTGTACATAACATTCATTACATCAAAATGTACTACTTTTTAACTGACAATAGGAGGCTATAAATAGCCCTCCAAACAATAAGAGTCATTTCTGAAAATAAAACCTTACCACAAGAGCCACGTTAGAAACAAAAAAAAAAAATTTAAAAATACAAAACTGTATTAATCTTGATTTTGATTCTGGAATGAAATGATCATAAATTTGAAAGCAGCACAAGAAAAAGGAATAACCATGATTAATTTTCCCAAATCAATGAGAGATAAAAACGTAATCTGACTCCAATTTCATGCAATATAAGATGATATAGACCATGTACAGAACATATTTTCATTACAAACGAATAATCAAAGATCTTAAAACAAGTGGGAAAAACATAAAAACACATGCTTACAGAGTATATTCATATCAGAAGTCTTTTAACCCATTCAATCCCATGATCAGAGCCTGTGAATAATAACTGGAACCAATCAATGAGAAATCCCACCAAAAAAATCAAAGAATAATGTCCTACAATATTCCTATTTCACTGTGATCTTCTTCTCGAATGCTGATTTACTGCATTTCCTTCAAAGAAATCCAAAACTGCAGTCTCAAGATCTTCAACTGCATACTTGATATAATTTTCAGGATGTCGCCCATGTTCAATATGAGTCCTGAATCTTCCAAGAAAGGATCGGTAAGCAGGGATTAACTTTTCTGATATTGAAATCTGTAATTCTTCACGAAGTTGTGTATCCGGTATCAACCATAATGCTTGCATTCTGTGTACTTCATCAAACATTGCATTGAATGATTTGAAACGTTCTCTTAATGCACTCTTGGAAACTCCAGATGAAAAGCTTCCATTCATGTGTAAACCTTCATCTCTTAGACAATATAACACACCAACCCATGTTGCCCGTTGGTATCTTGTTGCAGCTTGCCTGTATTTACCTGTAAGTTTCTTTAGATAAACATCACCGATCAATTCTCTGAGTTCGGGTGATCCTTTGATCTTTTGAACAATGTAATGAATGTTGTTCATGATGAACACATAAGCTAAGGAGTTGTCTTTATAGTGTTTGGATTTGCCTTCTAAGTTGAATTGTAATATGATGATTATCCAGATTAGATGAAGCGCTAATGGTGATCGACCTTCATGATCAGCAAAATCCATTTCTGGAGTACTAGTTAAATCATCGGGGGAGTATCTAGAGCCAGTTGCAGGTCTGGAGACTATCAATTCACCTAGGGTTTGTTTGTAATCTGAAATCAGGCTTATGTAGTTCATAACATACCGTGTTAACGGATGAATTGTTCCTCCAGTGACCGGAACTCTTGATGGTTCCCGGAGAACGGCGTTTTCAAATTCCGATAACATTCCTCTAGCAGCTTCTGCTAGCCTGGAGAGAATCTCGGTCGCCTGAACCCTAATTGTTTCTGATGATTTGGAGTCAAAAACTGCGTCGATATCAGGCAATAGATCCAACAACGCGTCGTGTAAATCCAGAATTTTGAACAGTTTCTCAGGCGACCTCCGGCTGATACTTATCGCTTCGGCGAAATTGATCAGCTGGATCGCCGGAGCTTTGACCGTTTCCATGAAGCACGCATCATCGACGTCTGTTCCTAAATCCTCGAAGATTAGGTTACAGAGTCTCTTCTCGCTGGCAAATAGAACCCGAACGCAAACTCTCGCGGCGCGAATCCACTTCCCGATCTTCGCGTTCAGAGCTTCCCACTCGAGGCGTTGGATATCGCCGATGCTCAATTTCTCGACGCCGAGCTTCTTAAAGCTCGCGTCGACGGCGGACTTCCGTACGCTTCCGTACACCTGAACGCACTCGCGGAAGTATCCGGCGGTGATCATACGCTCGGCGATTGACCGAAGATCGTATACGCTATCTGACGGTATGAGATCGATCTCTCGAATACTGCTCGTGGATCTGTAGCTCGTGAGCGTCGTGCTGCTTTCTTCTCGTTCAAAATTTCCGATTGTATGAACAGAATCGTCTTCTCCTCGGCTGATGTAATCGTCCGAATCATGAAATTCAGAGAGCGAGCTGCTGGCTCTGGAGGTCAAATTATTCGAAGAGATCGATTCAGTGAGCGATTCGGTTTCGACTGGAGTTGTATGTGAAATCAATATGTTGCGGAATTCGTCTTCAAGACGAGCCATAGCGATTTGGATGGTGGTGTTGACTTTCTGTGACTGCTCGTCATCATCGGAGACAGTCGTTGACTCCATGGAGCGCTGGATTTCATCGACGGCTTGCAGGTAATCTTCGATCTCTTGACGATCGGATTGGAAGATCATAAGAGCTCTGGAGTCTTCAGAAACCGTGGAGTCCCACCGGAGGACGATCTGGTGGGCTTTTTGGAGGTCGGTGTCCGGTGATTCCATCAACGGCGGTGAAATGAAAGAGAAAGATTCAAAGTTTTGTGGAAGAGATAGAAGGATTGGATCTTTGCATGAAGAATGAAGAATCTGTGTGGCTTTTGATGTTTGGATTGGTTTTGGACAGTGGTGAAGAAGACAGAATTGAATAGACGACGATCACTTTTTCTTTTTCTTTTAAAGAAACTTTTCACGTTATTATTTGCCAATTCGTTCCAAAATAAAAAAAATTATTATAAGTCTTAGCTAAATTATTTAATAGAAAGGTTTTAATCTCTCTTTCGAAATTTATAAAATTGCATAAAATATTTTCTTTAAATACTACCTCTACATTCATTCATAATATACGATTCTCTTTGAGTTTGGCTTTTAAAAAAGGGCAAATTTCAAGAAAAACCAATCTACTTTTTGTTTTTTCCTCATAAAAGTCACTTCACAATTTTTTGCACGTTAAAGTTCCTGCACATGTTAATTTTGAACAAGATTGTGTTTTATTTTTTATTTTTTGAGTTACGTGGACTTCTTTTTCTTGGAAATAAAGTGTTGAGTTGGATATATTACGTCTCTTACACATACGGTTTATATACTTATACCCTAGTTTGGAAAAAACAAAACGACAGACCTCACAAAGTCTCAAACGATTGGACGAACATTCGATCCGTGAAATCGCAAACGAGTATGTCTCAGTTCAATTTTATCAAAGGAGCATGTATAATTATTGTTTGTTCATTGCATCTTCCATGCTAGTGGTTTATATTTGATTCTCGCAACGGACAGTATATTAATTATATAATATTTTTTTAGAATTTCTATAGAATTGAAACATGCCCAGGTGATGATACATATGATTTTAGCAACACAACTTATGAAGCAAGCACCGGAGATGAAGATGAGGATTTGTCAAACTCTTTATCAACTGATCTTGAAGACGAAGATGTTACTACTTTAAATAAAACATCTGATGATCCTTTTCTCAATAAACTTTGTTATGAAAATTTTACGGCTTCACTTTGCTAATGATGTTGTTGACTTTGAGATGTTGGTGAGACTTTAGCTGAAGGTGATGAGGACATTCAACACATGCTGATGTTGGTGAGACTTTGCAAATGTCGTTTTTAGAGCCAAGAACTTTGCTAGAACTACTGGCAAAAATCCCTGAGGTCAATCTGACATCAATAAAGTGAAGTTTACCAAGGACAAGCTTCGTTGTTTCAATTGTTATGAGCCAGGTCATTTTGCTCGTGAGTGTCCTCACCCCAGGAGAAATGGTGATAATCCTAAAAGAGCCAGAGTTCGTGCTGATGGTAATGTTGGAGGTAGTGATGCTTCGGGAAGCGGGGGATAAAGCATTGGTGGTGTCATTAGAGTTGCAGTTTGGGTAGGATAAGCAACTCAAAGCTCTTAACATCACTGGTGTGACACCCCGCTTCCCGGCCCCCGGTCTCCGACCGGTCCATAAGCGGTCTGCCACGTCAACTGCCTGAAATGCAGGATCGAGCCCATTGATTAATAGATAAACTCAGGATACATGACTTACAGTGTATGTGTATTCTCGTAGTCCGGTGTAGTGTAGCGGAAGCGTAACATCAGATAGCCAATACCATGACTTGATTTCATTACCTGAGATTACATACAGTTTTGAAAACGGTGAGCTTACCACTACTACAAAAATGACCTTTAATGACACGCATTGCGTGTCATTAAAGCATTGCGTGTCATTAAAGGATATCATGACACACAAAAAAGTCTCAAGGTAGCCCGTGTCATAAATTAAAGATGACATGCATTTGTGTGTCATCTTTTTATGACACACATGTATGACATTCATAAACGTGTGTCATGGTTTTAGTTGTTTACAAGAAAAACAATTTTTGTATATATAATTACTAATTTATTTTAGATACATAATAACCAACATAAATAGCAAATTAAATATATTTCATAATAAAATATTTACCAACCAATTCATTTTATAATCAAAAGTCAAATTCACTACTAATGTGCTAAAGTTAATAAAAAAAAATATTTGTTTATCAATATATTCTTGAACACCTAAAATAATTTTTGTCACCTAAACATAAAAGTTGCCGCAAAACTCGACCATTCTTCACGAACTCCATCAATATCAGCATCAGTGTATTCATCCTTACCTTCGCCAACCTGACAAAAAGTTATAAAGAAAATGTTATAACAATTAAATACATTCATTTAACCTACTTGTAGTACCAAAGTATTATAAAACTAACCAACAAAAGTTATAGTACTTACATTGTCATTGATGAGTACTTTAACTCCTTCTTCAACTATCTCTTTCATGAACGTCATCACATAGTAGCCGCATTCCGTAGTACCCGGCTAACATGGACACTACAAATACAAAAATTCCGATTACAATCATAATGTTAAATTCACAAGAAAAGTATGTTTAAGTGTAGATTTTCTAAGTAATTATGTGATATCTGAATGATCCAAAGAATCAGATAATCAAGATGATTGATGTGGTTCTAAGCTGTAACCGTTAGATGGTTAAAAGTCTATTTGACATATTTTAATAGCTTAATATACTAATAAATATATTGGCAATTTTTTTTTAAAAAGAGTTCTAAAAACTTGCAATAATATCATTTTGATTCAACCAAAAATATCAAATACACCCATCAAAAACTTCAACTTCATTTTTATTATTTCATTCAATACAATTTTGCACTTCACACTCTTAGAAAAAAATCCTTATACGAAAGTAGGCATATTTTAATGAGCAAAGAAACAAGTAATTACGGGTCTAAACGAGTCACCACTTAACCCTAAATTCATAATGCAACAATGAAGAATAAAAGAATTAAATGCTCACCCTCGCGTTGACCCAGTTGAGTTTAACGCTCTTGTTATTTTGTGGAACATACAAAGCCATTGCCCTTCAAAAAAAGAAATTAGAAATTTATCAAATAATATGATATAATATTTTGATAATTTGTATTACTTACGCCTTAATAATTTGCTTCAACTGCGGATTGACATTGCTAGGAATCAAGATAATAGCAAATAGCTTTTTCCATATCTAGTACGACCAATACCCAATGTCTTCTAAAAACACCAAAAACAAAATTTAATCAATATAATAGTCTTTACGAAAACTTATTTAAACGAAAAAACAAACCCGGGATTGTAGGGCAATAAGATGATGTGATTGTTCTTTCTTTTAAGCAACCGCTCTACAACCATTCTACTTGAATCATCAATATGTGATTGTTCCAATACTTGTGTGATTACAGAGTTACAGACAAACATGTCTTAAAGCCAGTTCATGCGTTTTAAAGATAATTAAGTGCCAATAATTCAAACCAGAGCCATTACGGCAATACTAGATTGAACGTTGACTAAATGGATTTGATCCTAATAAGTTCTATCTATACCTGAGGTATAATTTCAATTCTGTTGAATTCACCACCCTGAAATGCAATACTATAATAGAACAGTTATGATTAAACATTTAGTATTTGACTTATAATGTGATTAAAAAACAGTTGGATCCTTGACCACTTTTAGTCAATTGAATGAGCAGTTGCTGAATCTCAACTGCCAATAAAAAAAGTTGACCACTAATATGATAGTCTTCATAATAATAGATTAAAAGTACTAAATAGGGGTACAACTATACTAATTTATGAACGTATCTGATGCCTACATAAAAGCAAGTAAAAAAAAAACACATTGAAAGTATTTACAATTTATGAATATAAACAAATTTTTAATTCACAAACTACAAGATTACCTCCATTGGACTTGATGATGTGGCAAGCCCCTATTTGTTCCGTCTGGTCAAAACTCAATTCATAAAAAAAAAGTATACTGTAGAAGTATTGGAACATATTTGAGTTGCTTATTGTAATCATCACATATAAATTCATGAAAATGAGTAAAAAAGCACCTAAATCATGTCTAACAAATACGTCAAATAGTGCAAATACACCCAAATTATCAAACATATCATAAATCTAAAAGAAAAAGTGATTCGGGTAAACATAACACCCGCCGGTTTTGACCTAGTAGCTTATTTAAAGTCTTTTTAAAGGCGTATAATCTCATAAATCGTTTTATTTAAAGATTTAAACTATTTACAGCTAAACCCACACTATTTGTTTGTGAAAAAAATGGACAAAGAAGTATTTGCACGTCAATCCTGCCCGTTTTGCCAAATGACCCGTTTGCCCAACCCACCCGTATTACCCACATATAAAATTTACCATATAACAAACACACTAGCTAGCCCTCGTAAAACAGCTAAGTACTTATAGTATATTGTTCTGTTCATTTTAGCTCTTGTACCTTGTTTGCTTATTTAATCATTGCAATTTTTAATAAGTAGAATACACAAATAATTACAGGTTTAAACGAGTCACCGGTTAACCCTAAATGTATAATGCAAGCAAGCATCAACAATGAAGAATAAAAGAATTAAATGCTCACCCTAGCGTTGACCCATTTGAGTTTAACCCTCTTGTTGGTTCCTTGTGCAACATACAAGGTCATTGCCCTACAAAAATATTAAGAAATTTATCAAATATTATAATATAATATAATATAATGTTTTGATAATTTTTATTACTTACCCACCAATAATTTGATTTAACTGCGGATTGTCATTGTTAGACCTTCAGGAATCAAGATAGCAAGTAGCTCTCTCCATGTCTAGTAAATGGCACCACCCAATGTCTTCTACAA
This sequence comes from Stevia rebaudiana, assembly GCA_009936405.2. Lineage (NCBI taxonomy): Eukaryota > Viridiplantae > Streptophyta > Magnoliopsida > Asterales > Asteraceae > Stevia > Stevia rebaudiana. Next base: position 161,296 of record WOUH02000028.1, on the reverse strand, counting down.
AAACCAAAACCAAATTTAATCAATATAACTTTAGAAATAGTTATTTAAATTAAAAATCAAACCCGGGTAATTGGGTAATTGATCAATCTTCACATTATATAATTTATGTTCAATTTATGTGGCATGAAACTTACAATTTTATAAATACATGCTTTTGTTTTAGAATACTAAAAGTTAATTAATAATAAGTATTTTTCTTTTGAACCATAACATGAATCCAATGTTTCTTTGACCTGTAAGTAACAATTCATTTCAAATTCAAAGAAAGGCGGGTACTTTGTCTATTCATATTTGATTTTTAAAAGCAGAAATCCAATATATATATAACAACTTACACTTAGTTGTTCATTAATTTTTAACACAGAAAATAAAAAAATACAGAGAACCGTGGAATTTTGAGTCATACCTAATCAAGTGATGTACAAGCAAAGCAGCACTGAGATCTAACTCTAGGTCCAAGTTCTTGTGAAATTATTACCATAAAATTCAATTTGCATGACACATATATTAAACTAAAGACAAATTTCCAAAGTTGAGACAAAATTAATCACATCCAAGAACTGAAGTAAAAGCACAGAAACTAAAGTTTTTATTATCCACAAAAATCAGCTTATATCCTACATCCAATACATAAAGTCAAAAATTAATGACATATTAAAATCAATAAAAATTGTAAACAATGATTGAATAGTATTAATTAAAGAAAATACCTCTTTGATTCAAACATAACTCTCCATACAACATTCTCATTGCATAAATGACCATCTTTCAAAGACAAATATTGCAACCATTGAAACCATTGCAACTAATTGGTGGTGGCGGTAGTAACCCTGCTCAATAAAAGGCGTTGAACTGGATCAGATGATAATTGTGTTGGGTTTTAACAAGTTTATCAAAGTCATTTTAACCATTTAAAATGTAGAAACGCAGCAGATATTTAGAGTTTTAAAACTTGTTTTTAAGAGTTCATAAACCATTTTATGATTAACCCGAATCAAAGGATCCAAATGTAACATGCATACTATCAAAACAAACATAGTAAGAACTAGTATTACTACCTCCTCCTCTAGAGGGTGTGATTCTTGAATTAGATGATGAATAAGTGAATGAAATCTTCAAAGGAGAAGACCACAAGCTTGTATACCCCAAGCCTTATCAACAACCACCTTGTATGCTAGGATTTATCAACAAAACTCCAAGTTTCTCCCCTCTCTTGGTCTCGGCTGTACAGCAGCAACAAGAGGGAAAAAGAGAAAGTTTTGAGAGAGAATAATGTCTTGTGTGTGTGAGAGATCTTGCAAATTGCATGAATGATCAATGGTGCATTCTCTTACAAAAGATAAAGCATCAAAAGAGGTCACATGCTCCCCTAAGGGGCCAGCTCATGTGTGGTCCAATGGGGACATCTAAATGGTACCTAAATGAACAATCTAAATTAGATATGATTTCTAGAGTCAAATTTATATCAGACTTAAGTATATAAATACTGGTAATTTTTATTTGTTATTATTATGTCATTTATCACTGTGATTCATCTAAACTTAAATCAAACCAAAAACAGCAAAAAATGAATATAGAAAACAACAAAAAGATTTTTTCTCTAAACATTATTGTTTGAAATAAATTGGATTTGAAAATTTGCTAATTCAAAAGTAGAGTTTCAAAAATTTAAAATTCAAAATAGTTGAAACAGTTGATAAAATACTTCATTTCATGAATTATTACAAAGTATTCTGCAATGCTGACATGAAATGTAGTAATGCTGAAAAAGAAGTTTGCAATGCTGATACAAAGTCATCTCTGCTGAAAATGAAATTCTCACGCTTGTTTTTACAAGCAATCTGCACTGCTGACAGGTAAATCAGTATTGCTGATGAGATATCTCTTGTCATCAAAATTCACTACTGAAAGGTAAGTTATCTTATCTGCTGATAAAAGGTAATCCTTCAACTCTCACTGCTGAAAGGTAATTCATTTAATGTTAACTTATTTTATCTGCTGATAACAAGTAAATCCTAGTGCTGATTCCTAAGCAATGATTAAGTAACGTATCTATCTGACAAATTGATCAAGTAATTTCCAATGCTGATGCACAACTGATCAAGTAGTATGTTGCCTAAACACTTAATAAATGCTGATTCTCAAAATTCAAAACTTTCAAATTTTGGTTAAGTAATTTTAATTCCGAAACAATTGATCACTGCTGATGATCATGAGTTAAAATTACCAAACAAATTAACCAAGTCATCACTGCTGATGATTGAAAAGCATAAAGTAAGTCAGTAATGCTGACAGTATAAAACTCCAATGCTGACAGTGTATTTACTCACTGCTGATGAGTAAATTCTCAACACTTAGCAAAATTTTTAGTAAAATCACATGTTAAGGGGGAGCACGTGGAATTTAAATGAAATAACGTGCCAAGACAGACATTTTTATTTATCAGACAGATATTTTCATTAAATATTACACTTTTGATCCTCGTACTCAACGAAGAAACCTATAAAAGGGATTTAAAATCATTATCCACAATTATCACCTTCAAACCGTCGTTCTTACGCTAAACTCTCTCGTTCGGACCCTAGATCCACAGAAATCTTCGCCCGATAGCATCAAATCGCCAAAATTTATTCATCTTTAAGCATCGAAACCTATTAATCTCTGATCTTAAAGGTTAATAACAAGTTATATCAACCTAATCTTGCTTAACTCCATGATCTCTGCTAACCGTAACTGAAAATAATTCCGACAGTACCTAAAAGTAATTTTAGAGAACCCGATTAGATAAAATCAACTAAAAACCTGAAAAACAACTTAAATCAGTTAACTTTAGCACATTTTGACTAATTTTTGACCATTAAAAGTCAAACTTTTATCTTAACTATACTGATTTTTGTGTTTTGTGCAGATATGGCGCTTCTCCCACAATCTAGAGAGCACAATGTTTGTGCTTTTCTCAATGAACTACACCCCAAAGCTCATGGCTTCAGGGAGATGCTCCACTTCATTAACAGAACCAATCTTGTACACGCTTTGATAGCAAGACCTATTCTGTACAGGCGTATGATTAATGAATTCTGGGTATCTGCAGCTATAACAATGCAGAATGGACAAAGGACCATTACTGGTAATGTTGGGGGTCAGCAAGTTATAGTTACTAAACAAATTATTAGAGAAATCTTGCAATTTGGTAATGACCAAGACGGAGTAATGGAGTTACCTGAAAATGAAATTCTGGGATTTTATGAGAACTTTCTGGGATATGATGGTGGAATGCCTAGAAGGCAAATATTGGAAGGGAGAATAGGCCCTAAATGGAAATTGTTAGCACATATTCTACAACACTGCATCTCAAAAAGGAGATCAGGATGGTTTGATTTACCCTTAGGAACTGCTTCTATGATGATGTGTAATCTACACCATTCAACTTTTCTCACACAATTTTCAATGGGATGATTGCAAACATATCGGCTGGCAATTCAAAATTTTTAATGTACCCCAGATTCTTGCAAATGATAATCAACCATCAACTTCCAAACATTCAACAATTTGGTGAAGTGATTCATAACTTGATTCATCAAGATCACTTGACATTCTCTTTGATGAACAGAGGAGAATTTGATGGAGAAGATGTGGCATTCCCACAAACGTTCATTGATCTTCAAGATGCACTGTTAGAACAACAAGGGGCAAATATTGATGGTGATGAAGATGATGATAATGATGATGATGAAGATGATGATAATGATGATGGTAATGATGGTGGAAATGATGATAATATTGATGATGAAGATAATAGTGAAGGAGATGATGAGGATTCCAATCTAGATTCAAACATTGATATGTCAAGTGGTGATAATAGAGATGAATATGATCATGAATCAAGCGAAAATGGCAGTGGAGAAGAAAGGTCTGATGACTCCAGTCCATCATCATCAGATCACATTGACTCTGATGTTGATGTATTTAGTGGCCACTACAGTGAAGAAGATGGTGGTGATCAATACAATGAACAAGCTTATTCACCACCACATCATACCCATCTGCACAAAATTCAATAAATTCACAGGCTGAGCCTGATGATCAAGAGATGCAGGAAAATCTTGATCTTACTCCCATTATCTCCAATTATTTCAGCAACAGAGATTCTTTCAACTTCCACTGCTCCTGTGGATTTTGATAACAAGAATCTAAATGACGATGCAATGTCACAATTACAAGTGACAGAGGAGATAAATCTGTCTGAAACAGGGGAAATAGACATTTCTCACACAGAGGAATTGATTTTCTCCGAACATCAGTAGCAGCAGCAAACAATATCAAATGCTTCACAACAACATCAACAACTTCAGCAACCTCAACTCTCCTCTGCAGCAAGAATGGTTCCTACATTGCTAAGTTTCATGGCATCTCAAATTGAAGCCAAGGATGATCAGATTGATCAACTGATGATTGAGGCATCTGAAAATGATGAAATGCACCAAATTGAATATCAAAACTTTCAATCAACCATTGATGAGCAGAGTGCAGAAATCTCTAGATTGATGAATGAAATTGCTTTCAGAGATGACCACATATCTATTCAAAATGAATACATTGAGAATCAAAACAATCACAAAGCTGGTCTCACTACATAAGTTCATGAACTTAAAGCAGCTGCTTCTCATGTAGAAAGATGTAATAATTTTGTTGCCAAATTTACAGATAATCTCAATGATCTAGTTAATGAAATTGACAGATTAAAAGCTCAATTAGCTAATTGCCAAAGAAGATTGAGAATAATGATTGATGACAGAGAATCTCATGTTGAAAGAGTTGCTGAGCTAAAAGAGCAAGTTGTAGCAGCAAAAAGAGAAATGAAAAATGCTCAAAGTGCTCAAGATACACAAAAAGATCACATTAAGCAACTTCAAGCTGATATTAAAATTATGAAAGCTCAATTGGCAGCAGGGAGTAATAAAGACAATAATGTTCAAAGAGAGATTATTGCTGAACTAAACGATGATATCATTTCTAAAGAAAAAGAGATTGCTTCCTTGCAAAAATCTATCCAATATACGACTGATACACTAACTTCTCTAAATGAAAGTTTAAAAAAAGAGAGAATGGATAAAGAAAAAGAATTGGAAAAAGCTACTCTTGAAGCTAAATCATCAACCAGCAAGCTTAAATATCTGCAAAAGAAATTTGAAAAATTAAAACAAGAAGATGATAGCAAAGCTAAAACTTTACAAGAAGCTGCAAATGAAGTAAAACGTTTAAATGTTGTTATCTCCAAATCCAAGAAAGCTGAAACCTCAATTGAAACTTTGGAAGAAAAAGTCAGTGATCTAGAAAAAGAACTTGATGAGAAAGAGGAACAGATCGCATCTCTTAGAGAAATAATTGAAAATTATGAAGCAGAGATCAGAGATTTACAAGCTAAATTAGATAAAGCTGTGAAAATTAGAGCTGGTAAAGATAATGATAATGATAGCGATGAAAGTGATAGCAGTTCAGGGGGAGATGATGCTCCCTCCAAGGGGGAGAAAAGGAAGGCTAAATTTGATATTCCTGATAAGACTACAAAGAAATTCAAACCTTCTTCTCCTTCAAAAGAAAAATCCCCAGAGAAGCAAAAAAATCTCCATCTCCTCAAAGAGAAACAGCAGCCAGTATAACTCATGAAGTTGATATTCCTACCTCCACCACAGGTAGTGAACTAAACCCAAATTACAGATCTCACATCTTTCAACAGTACAGGTTCAATGATTTACTTACTAGAGCAAATGAAGACATCCTCAGTATGGAGATTCCTACATTTGAGGACTTTGTAAGGGGTGTGCCTGTAACTGAAATTGATAGAAATTTTATCAAGCAATAGCTAGAAAGCTTGAGAAAAAGACAAGAAAAGGCTAAAGGCAAGACTGAAATGACTGAATCCTCAAAGCCTAAATCATCCTTTGACAAAAAGCAAGTAAAGGCAGTGGGTACACTGTTAGGAGATTTATCTGATGCTGAACTGGCTCTAAATGAGCAACTTATAATGGAATCCAATGAGTCTAGCAGTGCACATGCTCAAACTTCTACAATCTCCACTGGTCCACAAATTGAAACTTCTGCTATTACCATCAATCCACAAGTTGAGGAGCCACAAATTATTTTTGATGCAGGGTTTGCAAACCAATTTACTGCAAATGCTGTGGCTGATAAACACATGCAATTGGTTATGCAACTTGTTGAATATGGTGGTCTGAACTTTGAAACAGTTAATAAGATGTCCTTTGAGCAACTGTCATTTGAAGCAAACAAGATTAATACCCTTCTGGATCCTGA
>WOUH02000028.1:123696-154881 GCA_009936405.2 Stevia rebaudiana | reverse complement strand
GGTAGTTTAGTTTCTAGGGTACCATTGCCACTACTTTAGGGTACTTTTCAGGGTAGTTGGAGGGTTTGATGTGGCATAGTGTGATTGGGTTATTTTCAGGGTACTTTTGCCTAAATGATAACCACTCCTTACACCCTAATGAATTAAATATTAATTAGATCGGTGATATAGCCTTTAAATATAATATTTAACGTTTAAGATTAAAAAAATAATAAACTTATCAAATGTATTTTTTGAGTTCTTAAGAGAAACTAAAGTTCTCATGGTGTGGTGTGTATATTATACTCAAATTAAAGATAAAAAAATCAATATTTAATAATGTATTTATCTTTTTAAAATAATAAAAATTATAAAAGTTATTTAATTTAAAAAAAAAATCATGTGGAACTTAATTTAACTCAAAAAATGTTGATGTTCATCTTTTATCATTCTAGTTATGTAGACGTAATTTTTTCGTACAAAGTGACGACCATATGATCTTAACCATTGATTTGTCTTATCAAAGGCCACGATTCCTTCCTATACTTCTCACAAAAAAAACGCTTTGTATTATAACCATCTCCTATATATATTAAGTGGGTAGCGTTATGCTAAGAAGGAGTCTTATTATAGAAGGATATGAAATATTTTAAAAAACTCATAAACCGGCTCAAACGATCTCTGATTGAACTCGTTCTAGTGATGCTGGAACCGGCTCGTCAAACCCTAAACCCTAAAATCTTAAATCTTAAAATTAAACCGTAAAGTTAAACCTAAAAAGAAATGACGAGCACGAAAACACAATAATTAGCAATAAAACACAATGAGCTAAAAAGGTAAATTCTAAACCATTAAGCTAAACCTTAAAGCTAAACTTTAAAAGTTAATCCCTAAAAGCTAAACTATAAAAGCTAAACCGTAAAAGCTAAACTATAAAACTAAACCCTAAAAGTTAAACCCTAAATCTAAACCCTAAAAGCTAAACCGTAAGCTAAACTATAAAAGCTAAACCCTAAAATCTAAGATTGTAGATTCCGGCGAGACGAATCTAACGCCGTTAAAATGACTTCAATCGGAGTTTGTTTGAGTCTTTTATGTGACTTCTTACTTTTCCTACAATGAAAAACATTCTTATTTGATTTTAACCCTATGTAAATTAGTATGTTTTAAACACCCAAACCAAATAAATTGGTGACACTTCTATGACTATAAATTATTACTTGGTTCAACAAGACGGTTTCAACACCACCTAAATGAGATCATTCAGAGTTCATATGGTTCGTGTTTTCAAAGTTCTCGCAAGTTGAAAATCTTTGAAATTCATTATTTTATAAATAAAATACAAATCAAATTTAAATGTAAAATATATAATAATAATAATAAACATGTAGATTAAAATACGTTATAATCTAAGATAGAATAAGAATGTAATATTTAAAAACAATGTACTGTTAGTACGAAGGGTTTTTTTTTAATCAATTATTATTAGCATTAATTTCTATTTTTTATACATGTATTTTAATAAACCTTTTCATACATATCCATCGGCTATAAAGTCTCGTTATTAACTAGTTTCACAGCACACATCTGCCACCAAATAACAACCATATACCACCATTTTCAGGTTGAAAGATGTCAGCTCGTACAGGTGTAGAGGACTTGCCGGAGTTGACGAGTTTAGCGCCGTACTCTCCAACTCACGTCGAGCTTTTAGAGTCCATTAGCCAATCTGGAAATGACGAGAACAGTGGTGAGAGGACGGAACGTGAACATAGTGTTTTGGAAATGAATAAGATGAACAACGAGCCTCAATCGTTGCCGTTTGTTTTTTCGTTTACTAATCTGACGTATAGCGTGAAAGTACGAAACAAATTCGGGCTTCCAAATGTATTTGGAGGTCTGAATAAGCTAAAATCTGTTCCGGCAACCACGTCGGAGCTGGTCAGAGGAGAGAACCTGCTTTCTAAGAGCAAAGTGTTGTTGAATGATATCTCCGGGGTAGCTAGAGACGGCGAGATACTGGCGGTGCTTGGTGCTAGTGGGTCGGGTAAATCAACTTTGATTGACGCTTTAGCAAATCGAATTGCTAAAGGAAGTTTGAAAGGATCAATAACTTTGAACGGTGAAGAGTTAGAATCGAAGATGTTGAAGGTGATTTCAGCTTATGTTATGCAAGATGATTTGTTATTTTCGATGTTAACCGTGGAAGAAACATTGATGTTCGCCGCAGAGTTCCGTCTTCCTCGAACGCTATCAAAATCGAAGAAGAAGCAGAGAGTTGAAGCCCTGATTGATCAGTTAGGGCTTCGAAACGCCGCCAATACATTAGTCGGAGATGAAGGACACCGAGGAGTCTCCGGCGGAGAACGCCGCCGTGTTTCGATTGGAGCTGATATCATTCACGATCCCATTATCCTCTTCCTGGACGAGCCGACGTCAGGACTTGATTCCACCAGTGCTTACATGGTGGTGAAGGTGCTGCAACGTATTGCACAAACTGGTAGCATCGTGATAATGTCCGTACATCAGCCTAGTTTCCGGCTTCTCGGATTAGTTGACCGGTTACAAATTCTGTCTCGTGGACAGACCATTTACAGCGGCTCACCGAAGAATCTATTATCATTCTTTGCCGATTTCGGACATCCAATTCCAGACAAAGAGAATCATACTGATTTTGCACTCGAGTTGATTAGGGAACTCGAAGGTTCTCCTGGAGGAATTAAAAGCTTGGTAGAATACAACAAATCATGGCAATTTTTGAAACGATCTCGAAACAGTAACATCACCGGCGACAAAACCCCCACTCATGGTTTATCACTGAAAGAAGCGATCAGTGCTAGCATATCCAGGGGAAAATTGGTCTCCGGAGCCACCACCGACGTCAGCCACACCTCCATGGTTCCCAATTTCGCGAACCCATTGTGAAAGGAGATGCTCGTTTTATCAAAACGTTCCTTCAGAAACTCAAGAAGAATGCCGGAGATTTTTGCAACTCGATTGGGTGCAACTATGATCACCGGTTTCATACTCGCCACTGTTTTCTGGAAACTCGATGATTCTCCAAGAGGCATGAAGGAACGATTAGGGTTCTTCGAATTCGCGATATCAACAACATACTACACCTGTGCAGAGGCGTTACCAATCTTTATCCAAGAACGTTTCATCTTCATGCGAGAAACCGCTTACAACGCTTACAGGCGATCTTCATACGTTCTCTCTCATACACTGGTAGCAATCCCATCTCTCATTGTTCTATCAATTGCATTTGCAGTAATCACCTTTTGGGCAGTCGGACTCAACGGTGGAGCTTCTGGATTCTTCTTCTACTTCTTCATAATCCTAACCTCATTCTGGACCGGAAGTTCGTTCGTCGCATTCCTCTCTGCCTTCATCCCTCACGTCATGATCGGATACGTGATCGTCGTTGCAACTTTCGCATACTTCCTTCTATTCTGCGGATTCTTCATCAACCGTGATCGGATCCCCTATTTCTGGATTTGGTTTCACTACATTTCATTAGTCAAATACCCATACGAAGCAGTTTTACTCAACGAGTTTCAAGATCCCACAAAATGTTTTGTTCGGGGAACTCAGATCTTTGACGGCAGCTTTGTCGCCGCCGCCGATGATTCGTTGAAACTGAATATGTTAAAAAATATGGGTGACACATTGGGGTTCAACTTCACCGCCACCACATGTTTGACCACCGGCCCCGATTTGTTGCAGCAGCAAGGTGTCACCCAACTGAGTAAATGGGAGTGTTTATGGATCACGATGGCTTGTGGTTTCTTCTTCAGGTTCTTGTTCTACTTTTGCTTGTTACTGGGAAGCAAAAATAAAAGGAGGTAAACTGTAAACAAGGGGAATATTGGGTACTAGCATGTAACATTTCCTGTTTTGGCGGGAAGTAAGCAAAACAATTTATGCTTTTTTTTTTAATTTTTCTTAATTATTTGGATTATAATCACAATACCGTTATCATTTAGTACCGTTATCATTTTGTAACACAAATATACTATAACTAGATTATAGACCCGTGTATTACACAGATCTATGGATAAAAATTATGTAATGTAAGTCAATCAATCAATCAGAGCTACTACAGATCCATGATTGGTTTCTGATGTATGTCACTGCAAGTAGGCCAGACATTATGTACAGTATATGTGCTTATGCCAGATACCAAGTTGATATCAAAGAATCCCATGAAATTGTTGCAAAAAGAATACTCAGGTATATAAAAGGAAAACCAAATTTTGGATTATTTTATCCAAAAGATAAGGATTTCTATTTGACAGCCTACGTAGAAAGTGATTTTTTGGGAGATAATTAGGATAGAAAATCATCGTATGGTGGTTGCCAATTTCTTAGTAACAAGCTGGTATCTTGGTAATGCAAAAAAGTAAACAAATGTTTCACTATCAACTCCTGAAGCCGAGTACATTGCAGCTTCACAAATTTTCTCTCAAGTACTCTCGATTCAAAACAATATGCTTGATTTTGTGTTTAACTTCCTGAAAACTCTAATAAAAATTGACAATAGAGCTACAATTTTCATAAGTAGAAATCCAGTACAACACTAAAAAAACAAAACATATAGAAATAAGATATCATTTTCTAAGAGATAATTCAGAAAAATGTCTAATTCAAGTAAGGTATATAGAAACAGACACCAACTGGCTGACCTATTTACCAAAGCTTTGGATCCCAAAAGATTTGAATATTTGATAAAAACCCTTGGTATGATGAATATGAAAGATTTTATCATTCATAATGTCAAATTTTTAAAGAAAAATGACAAAAACATTATAAAATCAAGAAAATCCAAACAAACTAGAAAAATCAAGGAAATGACAAAAATATTTGCTTATGTTTGTAAATATGATTTAAATATGCCTTTTTATCATCTGATTTTGATTATTGGAAAATGATTGGTAAATCTCTATGAAAAGGAATGCTCAAAGAAGAGAAATTCAAAGAACTTTATGTGAAAATCTCAAAGTATTGGTAGGCTCAACTGATCTCTGTGTTGGCTTGAAATAATTTGCGTTGTAAATCTTTTATCTTTTTAGATGATTTCTCTCTATCATCAATCATAATCAAATATTCTTGTTTTGTTGACTTGATGTAAGAGGTTAGCTCTGCAATTTTGTTTGCTTGTTCTCAATGCTTAAGTGAATGGCTTTTCACTTTATAGTATATCTGACACCCCTCGCCGGACGCCACCCGATCGGTACCAAAATACAAAACAAGCAAAGCGGAAGCAGATATATTTATTATTTACTACAAGGTTTACATACATGTATCTCAAATTTTACAACTTTTTAAAAAAAATTTATAAATACTTACTCTAACAATAAACAGGTCCCGAGGTCTTCTTCTTGTTTTCTTTAGGCTCGGCTTACCGAACCCGTTTATAAGTCTCAGATGCGAATGTTGAATGCCAATTTCTATGAATAAAACTTTCCCGTGTCTTCATGCTTTGCGTGGATCTGTACCTGACCCATTCTACTTCTCGTACCATAGTTGTTTTTAAATAGTCATCGCAAGACGTAAGATACAATACCATGCGACCAAGCATAATTCCCTTTTCACATCTCGTTCTCATCATACGATTCACCATATCAGGAAACAACGTTGACTCATGATCAAAATCATAAGTTCCACATGATTCAGAATAAGAAACCATATATTGCCATTCAACTCAATATTCCAAATCATTAACACTTGCCATTAACTAATTTCCTACATACGGATCAAAACGTACTTTAGCAATGGAATTGCTGGTGAGTTGCGGCCGATAATTCACAATACATAAATACTATACGATGAAACAATATCATAAAAACATAAAATAGAGATGCTACTTCCAATTAGATTTCTGCAACAACTTCTGAAGGCGATGATGATACTGAAGATGGTAGAGATGTTTCTAATCGATCATCGGATGAAATTAGAAAATCAAGAATGGGTTTTTCGAATGAAGGTAGCTTTAATGAAGCTGATTTTTATACTGATCAAAGTGAGTATAGTTTTGTTTTTTATATAATTTTCAGGTTTCCTATGCATTTTATGTTCTGATAATATGTCCTTTTATTTATTTATTTACTTACTTATTTATTTATTTATCTACTTATTTATTTATTTATTTATTTATTTATTTATTTATTTATTTGTATATTTAATTATTTATTTTATTATAGTGCATACATTACAGACCTCAATTCCAACACCACCAGCAAATTTCAGATTGAGGGAGGATCAGCTTTCTGGAAGCTCTATTAAAGGTATAATATGAACTAAATAATATTGTTTTTAAATTGTTTGAAACAGTAAAAAACCAACATACTTTATTAATTATTGTATATTTCTAGTCCGTAAACTTATCCAAAATGCATGTGGTTTTGATGTTTTTAATTTGCCTTTTTTACTCTCAAATTGGTCAAAATAAGATGGCATTTTTTTTTCTTTTTCAAATATGTTCACTGTCAATTTAATAATTTTTTAAAATCTAAGAGTTAACAAGTCACTGGTAAAAAAGATGTAGTCAGCCTTAATTCAACCCAATAGAAATAGAGATGTTACTTCTAATTAGATTCTCCGACTCATGATGCATGATTAACCGTCTATCGTAGGGACCAAACCACCGATTTTAACGTTATTTTCAAATAAATAAGTAAAATAACGTTAATACTTTTGTCAAATAACGTATATACATTATATGAATGCATTGCAACGAAACCTTAATACTAAATATACATACGAAACTTGAAATTACACTTATAAAAATTCATCATATATGCATATGACTATGAAAATGAAAGATAAAATGGGTTAATGAATAGAGAGATATGAATGTTAAAAAGAAAATGGGGATGTAGCTCACATGGTAGAGCGCTCGCTTTGCATGCGAGAGGTACGGGGTTCGATACCCCGCATCTCCATTTGGTTTTCTAATTTTTTTCGATATTAGACCCTATCATGTAATCACTGGAAACATCTAAAAAACCTCGAGCTATCACGACTCTTAACTCAATCTCAATTCAACAGCAACCCGATCGTTTCCTCTTTTTAGATCGTTGCCCATTGTAGCACCCTTTGAACTAATTAAAGGTTCGGTCTTTCAACCCTTTTATGCCAGAAATCCAATCTTTGTATCGCAGATTGAACTTATTTTGTTCTTGTTTTAGTAACTCACATGCCTGTCTGTTCCAGTGTAATGTGTGTTTTACTGTTTTTGCTTTATTTCTTCTGAATTCACTTGATCTCTGTACCAGAAAGTCTCTGTATTTTCTATGCCCACCAAGTGTTCGCTCAATTGTCTCTGAGAACAAAGGTCCTAACAATTGTGTCTGTTCACAAGAATGAATATTGAAAACTTATTAACAGAGACTAATAATTTGTTTCTGCAATAATAGTTTCTAATTTGTCTTTTTTTTATTCTAAGGGTTTGTGTTGTCTCTGAAAATATCATGCTCGCTTCTAAATCTTTGCAACTTGGAGCTCAGGCTATCAAACGCTTATCCAGAGGTTTGTTTTTCTCATTTGCAATTGCATTTATGGAATTACATTATACTCTCAAAGTAAAAACATATTCTGTTTCAAAATGAAATCATTATATTGAATCATATCTGTTTTTCAATGTCTTCAGTTTCCCACTTTCCAAAATCGGTAGCCTCAACAACAATTACACCGAGAAAACCGTATGTTCAGGTGGTACAAAATCTTTTTTCTGCTTTTAGTAAACACTTATTGCAACTAGTTTGTTCTTTTTGCTTCAGTGCTTGACATTTGTGTTAGAATATCTTGTGATCCAAATTTGTAGAACATAGAGATACTAACAATGAAACATTTGTTTTACACCGGTACTTTATGCATATAACTCTTATGTATGTGCTCTTAAAGTTCAAAATACATGACTTTGAAGTTTGAACATATAATCTCATTTATACATGTTATGACATCCACTTTTTGTTGGTGTTTGTTTGAATGAATAATTTTAATAATTGTTGTTGCGTGTGAATTTGATTTGATGCCTCCTACGACTCTTAACTTTAATCATTTATGTTAGGGTGGTGAGTTATTCTCCACTAGCAGTGCAGATGTAGAGAATGAAGAAAAGCAAAAGTGAGTATTTTTTTCATAGTACTCTTTGCTACTAAAAATGGAGATTTTATTTTTTAAAAGGAAAATTATAACTTATGAAAGGTGTATGGATGAATTAGATACACTCTTATTTAATTAATTTGTTCAACTTTACAGGATTTCTGTAACATTTGTTGACAAAGATGGAGATGAGACCCAAATCAAGGTCCCCATTGGAATGTCAATGTTGGAAGCAGCCCATCAAAATGACATAGAACTTGAGGGTAAATACGTCAATTTTAAATATTTAATTATCCAATTGTATTGCACCATAGTGGTCTGTGTTCAGATAATTTTTTTATACAATATAAGAATAATCAGAATCTGATAATCATACTACAACAAAATGAGCTTTTTAAGATAGTTTCTTTGTTTTTTGCTTCTTCTGTTTGAAGTTGTGACAATAAATAAAATTCAAGTCTGACAAATGATGGTTATTTAAGGGGTTTATATGTAATTATGTAACATGACCCCTTAATATTTAGAACAAGTTTTATTGCAGCTAAATTGTACCAATAATCAGTTTTACTATACCGTAACACCAGAAACTGATTGTGTGCATGCAACTTGGAATCAATCACTTTTTAAAACACAATGCGAAACGACCCGTTAGGCGTTAAGCAACAACTTTTATTTTGTAGCATTTATTAGCCAATGAATTTGAATTTGATTTAATTACAGGAGCATGTGAAGGATCACTTGCGTGTTCCACATGTCATGTGATTGTGATGGTAAATAATGGTTACTTTGATGTAAAAAAATATATCTTAAATAGCAGATTATGATTTAGAATGTTAATTACATATGATAGGATGTCGAGCACTACAATAAACTTGAAGACCCAACAGATGAGGAAAATGACATGTTAGATCTTGCTTTTGGGCTCACAGAAACGTGAGTTATTTAACATAAAAACAAAATTAAAACAAACTTTGCATCTATTAAAATAGAAACCAACTTACAAGTTATTACACATTTTAGCAACCAGCCTATTTTACTTAGTTGATGCAATGCTAGCTAGATGGCAAATGCACATGTGAAATAATTTTCCCAATATGGTCTTTTTTAAGTTCATATTTTACAAATTAAAAATACTCATTAAAAATGTCGAATCAAATGCCACATGACATATACATAATACATGTTCATACTAAAATGACAAATAAGATGTCGGACGTTTTTTTATAGATCATAATAAAATGAATCAATTCATTTTCTGCAAATAATAAAATGTATATTGGATGCTTTGTCGGTAATAATAAGCTGGTTTCTATTTTGGGGTTGCTAAAAAAAGTTAATATTGGTTTATGTCTCATACTGTTTGTCCTGTAACATTATTCATGTAATCAATATTATATTATTATTATTATTTCACACAATTACAACGGTGTTGTTATGCAGGTCACGTTTGGGGTGTCAAGTAATCGCAAAACCAGAACTTGATGGACTGCGGTTAGCCCTTCCTGCTGCTACTAGAAACTTTGCGGTTGATGGTTACAAACCAAAACCGCACTAGAAATAGTCAATCCGTTTTTACTTTTTAAATAAGGGGAAAACAGTATTCCACTAGTGATTATTTGTAAAAAAGATTGAAATCTTATTAAATTAAAAGCAGTAGGATAAGCCTGTAGTAGTACACTCAGCTTGAAATTTTGTCATCATATGAATGCTACTATTAATGACACACTTTTAATATAAAATTACCTGTATGACTGCATAATCGCTGTTTTACTAAACAAATTCTGTGTTATAAAGCTCTTGAAATATTTATGGTTTAATAATGAACAACTTTGTGGTGGGTTGGATGCTGGTGGAGATTATTAGTAATTGTTAGTTGTAGAAAAATACTCAAATCTTGTTATGTCATCAAAATACTGATAAAAAAAAAGTCTGTAGTAGAACAAATGGTTGGTATTTTCTTATTAAGATTAACTATTTTTTTTATAATAAATTGAGGTGTTACTCAAGAACCTATTGTACTCTTTATTTGCATGTTGTTCGTTGCGTTTTGAAGACCATATCAAAGTCAAATGGGCACTAGAGTTAAAAGAGTGCCATTTGGCATAATCCTGAAACCACAACAATTTGATTCGTCAATTTTGGTTATTTTGACCTCTGGCTTTTGACTTTTGTGGTTGGTTTTTATGTAATTTTAGAGGTGGTCACAATGGATGTTTGACGAAAACATTACTCATTTGTGTGTATACTCCACCAGCTGACACTTGGACAGAAGAAAAAAAAAGTATCATTTACATTTTAAAAAAAGATGAAAATGTTGTTAAAACTATTTAATCAATCGGCTAAGCTTCATAAGCCCTAAAAGATAGAATAACGACACAAAATTGTAGAATTTGATGTAAACCATCTCCAATACTACATTGTGTTTCAATCAATTACACCAAAGTTATTGCAAAACTATTCATCAAGCCACGTAATGCAACCAATAAAAGTTAATTTATTAAAAATATATAGTTACAACAATCTTAATTAGATCTTTTGAATCACTACGGTCTAGGGTCCTGAAAACAGTTTTAGTTTTTCTTGTTATCCATTTGTACTACTTGTACCGTTTGTATTGATAAGTTAGTTAATTAGTTTTTATTTTAATATTTAATTAAGTAGATACATGTTCATTGTCAATATAAGTTACCAAAGATTTGTATATTGTTACTTGATATACATGTTCTTGATATAGAGATTTGTATGATTCTATAAAGATTTGTATACCATATATCAAATTATCAAAAGTTGTACACTACTCTTTAATCTCACATTTCATTAATGTAAACGGGGCTGGCCAATGATCACTAATTACCGTACATGTCCAAGAAAATAAATCCACAGTGAGAAATACATACATCCAACTATATAATAATTAAGAAAAATGTTAAAAATAATATTAAAGAAACATATACCGCCGGCAAAAATACAACTTTTTAATAAAAATCGCTCACAAGAATCGTTGACCATTCTTGAAATAAAAACAAGAACATAAATCAAGAAAAAGACTGAACAACTTACTTACGTTCTTCACTGCATTCTGCATGTCATGTCGGAATCTTCCTTCGAAATGGACCACCACCGTCGCTCCGCCGCCACCGACCGTCCACACCACCCAACTCCGTCGCAATCACCTCCGATCTCCTTCTTCAGCCCTCAAACATACCCATTTCCAACTTCACAAAGAACCGGTTACAAACGTGTACCTCCGACGACCCCATTTGCATCCGACCATGACTGGTCATGGCAAGCCGAGATCTCATGGCAGGCTGAACCCACCGGTTGGAACCAAAACCGTGAAATCGCTCTCGGTGCTGCATTGAGCCCATGGACCGGACCACCACCGTCACCCTCACCGGTTAACACACCCCGCGTCTTTTGTCGGTCAGCTAAGGATTATTATGCTTCTGGTGTTTCCAGTGCCGGTGAACTTAATTTTCGAAACTTTACTAACCCGTATTATGAATATTCAAACGTTTTGTCTCCCGGTAGAATCGAGCTACAAAGCTATGAAGCGAATCATCAACCACATAGTACATCTTTCATTGGTGGGTACATGAAATCACCTACTTTTGCAAGAATGGAAACCGTGATTAGTGAAAAAAGTTCAAAAACACATCATTTTCTAGACGAAGAAGATGATCGTGATATAGATGATTATAAAATAAGAACAAATAAACAAGATCCTAGATGGTTTTCTGTTTCAAATGCTTATGTTGATGGTGATCATAGTCCTCTTAATGGGATGTCATTTAGAAGTCATGATCATCATGATATCATCCATGAATATGAAGATGGAAAAATAGCTCGAACTCCTCAGTACCTTCAGAGTTACATACAGGATGGAGAAGATGATGATGATGAAGATGAAGTTGCACCACAAAAAACTGTGGGAATTTTTGGTTTGTTTAAGTATTCAACAAAATTCGATATTTTTCTAATAATAATAGGTTGTTTGGGTGCTCTCATAAACGGTGGATCTCTACCATGGTACTCTTATCTTTTTGGAAATTTTGTCAATAAAATTGCTTTAGATAGTGACAAAGATGAGATGATAAAAGATGTTAGAAAGGTAATTCTTTATACATATATATCTATATAAAACATACATTGATTAGAAAGAAGTTAGTTAGCAATTAGATAATTTTGCTTTATATAAATCTTATTAAGAATGTGTTCATCATTTTAATTTGTGGCATATGACTCATCAGGTATGTGTGCTTATGGCGGGATTAGCAGCAATAGTTGTTATTGGAGCCTACTTACGTAAGCTCTCGATAGTCCTTAATTGGTTGGATTTTGTTACAAATTAATACAACTCTTTCGATGATTATGATTATGATTTACAGAGATTGCTTGTTGGCGATTGGTAGGCGAGCGATCGGCTCATAGAATAAGAACCAATTACTTAAGAGCAGTTCTAAGACAAGATGTTAGCTTCTTTGACACAGAAATTAGTACAAGTGATATCATGCATGGTATCTCAAGTGATGTTGCTCAAATTCAAGAAGTTATGGGGGACAAGGTATTACTTATTATTATCATTATTGTATGACTATTTACCTAAGTATAATAAGATCTAATCTAATGAAATTATGTTCCTATATATAATTGTAGATGTCACACTTCATTTATCACATATTTACCTTCATATGTGGGTACACAGTTGGTTTCCTAAAATCTTGGAAGATTTCTCTTGCGGTTTTCTCCGTCACACCGTTAACAATGTTTTGCGGCGTTGCTTACAAGGCTGTCTATGTTGGTCTTGCTACAAAAGAAGTGGTATATAATAATAGTAATACTCAACAAAATGCACACAATTCATGTTTACATTATATGTATATAAATTTGTAAAAACAAATTGTAAATTCCTATTGATTCTTTTTTACAGAATTCTTACAAGAAAGCTGGTAGTATAGCAGAACAAGCGATCGGTTCAATCAGAACCGTATTTTCATTTGTGGCGGAAGAGAGTTTAGCAGCAAGATACGATGCGGTGTTGGATGAATCGGTCCCGGTTGGAAAGAAACTTGGTTTTGCAAAAGGAATCGGAATCGGTGTAATATATTTGGTTACGTATTCAACATGGGCGTTAGCTTTCTGGTACGGATCCATTTTGGTTTCAAGAAATGAACTCTCCGGTGGTGAAGCCATCGCTTGCTTCTTCGGTGTCAATGTTGGTGGCAGGTAATCAACTAACAATACAATTAACTAACAACTCGATACAAAAAATATCATAACTTGATACAAAAAACCCGTCTTGATGCAGGGGTTTGGCTTTATCGCTATCATACTTTGCGCAATTTGCACAAGGGACAGTTGCAGCAAGTAGAGTGTTTGCGGTTATAGACAGAATCCCAGCCATTGATCCTTATAGTACCACAGGAACAAAACCTGTGGGTGTACGCGGGAGATTGGAGCTCAAAAATGTTTCGTTCGCCTACCCGTCTCGCCAGAGTGTAACAATTCTGAATTCTCTCAATTTGTTGATTCCATCTCAAAGAATTACAGCATTAGTTGGCGCCAGTGGAGCTGGAAAATCCACCATTTTCGCTCTTTTAGAAAGATTCTATGATCCTGATGAAGGTAAAGATGATCTATGTCCCGTTTCGTTTGGATCGTTATACGTTAACTTTGTTGGATATTATGAACACAATTGCGAATGAATCTTTGTTATATGAACGATTATAATCAAGAACATGGGATCAATTATAATGAAACCGGTCTGTGACGAAAAGTCAAAGCATACGGTTTTGTTTCGCGAAATTGATCAACATTTCCTTACAATTTTGGGCATATATATAGCCTATGGAACGGTACTAACAAGGTGATTATTCCCTTTCGTTTGGGGTAGCAGAAAACCACCATAACTGCCAATTAACGGCCTTTGACTTTATTCAAATTTGACTTTTTGTTTCCTGCCTTGTGACCACTTGTCCTTTCATAATAAAATACATAATAAATATCATCCTAAGTCTAGATTACATTCTAATACACTCCCCTAAGCATTCTAATAAACTTGAAAGTTGAAACTAAAATCTAATAATAATAATTATTATAGGGTTGATATTGCTGGATGGTGAAGATATAAGGACTTTACAAGTGAAATGGTTAAGAAGTCAAATGGGGATGGTGGGTCAAGAGCCAGTCCTCTTTGCAGACACAATTCTTGAAAATATTTTAATGGGAAAAGAAAATGCCACAAAGAAAGAAGCCATTGATGCTTGCATTGCTGTGAATGCACATAAATTCATCACTGATCTACCACAAGGCTATGATACACAGGTTCATAACATTGTGTTTTCAAATCGATTTAAATTATTAAACACTTTCAAAAATGCAATAATAGTTGATCGATTTTATTTATGTAATGTAACAAGCAGGTAGGAGAGAAAGGAACCCAATTGTCAGGGGGTCAGAAGCAACGCATTGCATTAGCGCGCGCGATGATCAAGAATCCCAAAATCCTTCTTCTAGACGAACCCACAAGTGCGTTGGATCCCAAGTCAGAGTTACTTGTTCAACAAGCAATTGACAAAATCTCAAAAGGGAGAACCACAATCATGATTGCTCACAGGTTGGCAACCGTCAAGAACGCAGAAACAATCGTCGTTCTTGAACAAGGATCTGTTGTTGAAATTGGCGACCATAATAAGCTCATGTTGCAACAAGGAGCTTACTTTTCTTTAATTAAACTTGCATCCGAAGCCATAACATCAAAAAATCCCATTTCTGAAAAGGGTAAAACCGGCATAAACCAAGAAACATCGAGTAACTACGACCTTTTGAAACAAAATCATGTGTATGAAATATCAGTGGCATCTGGGTACATGAAATCAGTTCAAGAGGTCAACCAATTAGAACCAGAAAAATTAATCAAAATCAAATCATACAAGATTCATGAAGTATGGAAATTACAGAAACCAGAACGCAGTCATTTGTTTGTTGGTGTAATTTTCGGTATGCTTGCAGGCGCGATTCTGTCACTATTTCCATTAGTTTTAGGTCAAGCACTTAACGTATATTTCAATCCCGACAAATCTAAGTTAAAAAAAGACGTCGGATACCTTTGTCTGGCATTAGTCGGGCTCGGGTTCGGTTGCATTCTAACCATGACGGGTCAACAAGGTTTCTGTGGTTGGGCTGGTACTAAACTCACCAAACGGGTTCGTGATCGGCTCTTTCGGTCTATACTAAAACAAGAGCCCGGTTGGTTTGACTCAGACCAGAACTCAACCGGGTCGCTTGTTTCAAAACTGTCTGTTGACTGCATAAGCTTTCGGTCAATTCTAGGTGACAGATACTCTGTTTTATTCATGGGTTTAAGTTCGGCTGCTGTTGGTCTCGGTGTCTCGTTTTATCTTGAATGGCGGTTAGCCCTTTTAGCCACCATTGTTACACCTTTTACACTTGGTGCCAGCTATTTTAGCTTGATTATAAACATCGGTTCGAAGATAGATAACGGGTCATATGATAAAGCCAGTGGTATAGCTTCAGGTGCAGTATCAAATATCAGAACAGTAGCAACTTTTGCAACTCAAGAAAAGATAGTTCAGTCTTTTGAGCAATCTTTATCAAAACCTAAATCAAATTCGATAATAAGATCACAGATTACCGGAATTGCTTTAGGGTTTTCTCAAGGTGCAATGTATTCGGCTTATACCCTAGTTTTGTTTTTTGGGGCTTCACTTGTGAAACAAGATTACGCGAAATTTGGAGATGTGTACAAGATATTCTTGATTCTTGTTCTGAGTTCGTTTTCTGTGGGTCAATTGGCGGGACTTGCTCCAGATACTTCAATGGCGGCGACTGCAATTCCTGCTGTTTTCGAGATCATGAACCGGAAACCGTTAATTCGTGGAAAGGGGAAGAAGATCGAACGATCAAAGCCGTTTGATGTGGAGTTTAGGATGGTGAATTTTGCTTACCCGTCGAGACCTGATGTGATTGTGCTGAGGGATTTCTGTTTGAAGGTGAAAGGTGGAACCATGGTGGCGGTGGTCGGCGGGAGTGGTTCCGGGAAATCGACGGTGATATGGTTGACGCAAAGGTTTTATGATCCGATTGGAGGGAAAGTTTTGATGGGAGGAACGGATGTGAGGGATGTTGATGTGAAATGGTTGCGACTTCAAACGGCATTGGTGGGTCAAGAGCCTGCATTGTTTGGTGGTACGATTCGAGAAAATATAAGATTTGGAAACCCTAAGGCTTCATGGTCAGAGGTTGAAGAAGCTGCTAAAGAAGCTCACATTCACCATTTCATCTGTGGACTCCCTCAAGGTTATGACACCGAGGTAAGGGAATTGACATAGTTATTGGGTTTACTTCAATAGGGTTGTTTGGATTTGATTTTTTTATCTATTTAAAATCAGACTAGATTCAAATATAAATTCGTATTATCCGACTTGAATCTATGCTATCAACTCGAAAAAGCTTAACTTTTGTACCAGACAACTCAAATAATCCTGATAAACATGGTTTATGTGGAATGAATTAGAATATCTTACTTGAATAAACAATTTTTTTTCAATCCGAATCTAGAATCGTATCATACGGGTTTGATTTCGAATCTATTTTTTTGAGTTTCGGATCTGTCAGACTTCGGATTTTTTTGACTTCAAGCTTTTTTGAACACCCTAGGTTGGATAACAAAAGTTGGCTAAAAATGTATTAATCTTGAATATTTGTTAGTCGATATCTCATCACCCGACTAGCGTCTAGTAATTTTATAACATTGTCTTATATTTTGATTACCAGGTTGGCGAGAGTGGGATTCAATTATCCGGAGGTCAGAAACAGAGGATAGCAATAGCTAGAGCTATAGTGAAGAAATCAACGGTGTTGTTACTAGACGAAGCCACAAGTGCACTGGATCTGGAATCCGAGAAACATGTTCAAGAGGCACTTAGGAAGATCATCAAACGCACCACCACCATTGTGGTGGCCCACCGCCTCTCCACCATCAGAGAAGCTGCCGTTATAGCGGTGGTTCAAGATGGTAAAGTGTCTGAATATGGAACTCATGACGCACTTATCACCAATTATTCTGATGGTGTTTATGCAAGCCTTGTACGTTCTGAAATGGAAGCTAATGTTTTTTATTAAATCACATAGTAATCTTTCATTTATTTAGCAGAGAATATGTTGTAAATAATCGTATAAGACATTGTCATGGTTAAAGATTAAGTTTTGGTTACTCAATAATGTTTCTTGTGATAATATGCAACATAACAAAGTATTTTAAAAGTTGTCACAAATAACAACATATAGAAATCTTGTGCATCAAAATTGCCTTTATATTAAATTATATATCATGAATTTATGAAAGTATAACGTTATTTAGTCTTATTTTGTTAGAAAAATGTTATTATTTTGTTATTAAGCACGAGTTCAAAAAATGCATTTACTGACTGATAGATTAAGATTAGAACATTTCAATTTCAACATCTCTCTAATGGAGTCGTTTGCTCTTCTTGTAATTAGACAGCTGAACATGGAGGTCATTTTTACCAATTTAACCCCATTCGCATAGTCTTAAGACTAGTAGTATGTTAGATTGGTTCTTTTAAAAAGCAAGGTTATAAATGTCATTGCTGGTAGAAAGTGCTATCTTTACTTAAAAGTCAAGTTATTAACTTTCATGATGGTATGGTGCAATTATTTTCCTTGCATGCCAACTACATTTCTTTTCTTTCTTCTTCTTCACATTCATATTCATATTCATATTCATATTCATATTCATATTCATATTCATATGTGAATATTGTTACACTTTGAATATTTCATTTTTCAACAAAATAATGGCATCTCTTACACCAGGATTGCTTTTGAAATTACTTAAAAGTATCAATTCCAACATAAAAGTTCGCGGTGAACACCGATCGATCCTCCTGCAAGTGATCAGCATTGTTCCGGCTCTAAACGGGTCCGAATTATGGCCAAACCACGGGTTCTTCATCAAAATCTCAGATTCATCACATTCAACATACGCATCGCTTTCAAAACACGACAACGATCTCATTTTGAACAATAAACTGCAATTGGGTCAGTTCTTTTGGGTTGACCGAATGGACGTCGGAACTCCGGTTCCGGTTCTAGTCGGGGTTCGACCTATTCCGGGTCGACATCCGTTTATCGGGAACCCAAAAGATTTAATGCAAATGATGGATCCATCTGAAGCTATGAAATTAGGTGAATTGGAGGAAGTTAAATCACATAAAACAAAGAAAAAAGTTGTGATTAAAGAAGAGAAAGCTGGTGTTTCTTCAAGGTATATGCAAGGAGTTTTGACCAAAAATGATGGTTTAAAGAAGGATGAAAATGGCACAATGAAAAGCAGACAACATGATATAAAAGATCAAGTATGAAACTTTCTTTTAAATCTTTACACCAAATAACCAACTTGTAACGATATATTAATTCACATTGCAGCAGGTACACGCGATAACAACTTTACAAAAGTCATCAACAGAACCATTGACAATTAAGCAAGAAAACATAAAGTCAAACTATGTACAAAGACGGAGAATGGATAAAACACATTCTTCTGAAACATTTATATTGTCTTCTTTGCCTCCTAAGATTCTGAATCTTGCAAAGGTATGTTTATAAATTATAATGGTGTTTGGTTTGGGTTAAAACTTAAAACCAAACACCCCTGAATGCAGCAAATATTATTATTATTATTATTAATTTTTTGTATTTGAGAAGGTAATAATAAGAAGAAGAACCTTAGCTTCTAAAACAGCAGCAGAAGCTCAAAAGGAAGCAATAACTGCCGCAAATCTTGTCAATTGTGTCGAGTAAGTTGGTTATGAAGCTGGTATTTAAGAATATTATTAAATTCTAAATAAATTTAATTTTTGTAAAACTGCTTCTAATTAATTTCTTAATTTTTGTAAGCAATAAAATATTTTCGTTTCAGAATGTTTGATCAACTCTGTTCGTCCACGTCACACGCAAAGCCTCATGAATCTCTGTCTAAGTTTTTCTCACTATACGGAATGATCGAACAGGAAAATGACGGTTTTAACCCCGCAAAGGAAAGATTGCTTCAGTTTTCACCAACATCAGATAAAAAGACTGGGATAGCTCGAGGTAAAATTACCAAAAAGACCCCAAAGACTTCAATGGAGCTAACTGTTGATGAAAAGTTAGAATGGGCAAATGGAGATGGTTTAAAAGATGGAAAAGAGTTAAGAGAGATTCTGTTAGACGAAACACAATCTTGGTTTCTAGGATTTCTAGAAAGTGCACTTGATGTTGGTTTTCAAATGGGTAATTTAGAAACTATAAAAGGAAAAGGGAAAAATCATAATAGCAAAAGTGAACCAAATACTCAGATTGCTGTCACATTGTCGCAACTTAAGCTCGCAAACGAATGGCTTGATAATCTAAGAAACAAGATGATGTTAGAGAAAAAAAGAGTTCAATTGGAAACTGTTGATCGTTTGAAGCAAAAAATATATTCTTGTTTGCTTGTTCATGTGGATTCGGCTGCATTAGCTCTAGAAAACAAATCAGATCGTGTGTAATATGAGCTAATGTTTATTTATTCAAAGTAACTTATATATGTGGATATCAATTATCATGTATGTTGTTGAGCAAAATAATATATGTTGGTGAGCGCGTGTGCACTTGGATACAACAACGGTAAGAAACAAGATTGAACATGTAACCTCTTCATAAATTTAGAGCAATTAACACATATGTTATAAACATATATAAAATCCGAAGATCAAGATTCATAACTATATAATCGTTTGTAACATACTAAACTTTTGTGTGATCAAACCTGTGATATGTTGTCAAGAATCTAAGGAAAACGGTCCAAGATGGAGAAGCGGTGTACACGCAAAAATCTTGTGATTCAATTAAAAGGATTTAGCATGTACCCTGCTTCTCCAACATGGGAAATTTCCCCAAACAAACTCCTTCATATGATTTGGAAAATACAAAAAGAAAACTTGGATAAAGATTGATGTAATGATTGAATATATAGATAGATGTGATTTGGATTGTTATATAGGAGGTTGCAATGTTAGTTTCCCTTAAGGTGGAGGTATATGAAGTTGGTTGGTGATTGTAATCTTAAAGCAAGTAGGTGGGGATGTTGGAGAAGAAATGTTGGTTTGGTTGCCAAAAAAGGGCGTGATTAATGATCTTATAGTTTATTAGGGATTATTTTAATCTAGATCTAATCTGGATTTTTCAATATCCAAGCATGATATACAAACCAATAATTAAATGTAAACTCCATTATTGGTCACACCTACAGGTTGAGCAATTGATAGAAAGGTTTTATGGAGAATGTTCGCGTAAATATTATATTTGTAATTGTTTAATGTTGGTAATACCTAAACGGGAGGCTTTCCATTTTATAAAAACAAGAAATCAATGTATACTGCATGAGCTCTGTATATATGTTTTGGACACTAAGCTATTTAATGTGTACATGGATACGTGAACAAGAAAATAAAAACTAACTAAAGGTTCCTGTTTGGTTTTTTCCTTGAAATAGTTAGTTGACGAGTTTAGTGTTGAAGGCGGGGTTTCGATCTCGGTCCTTGTGCCTCTGAATACAACGGTTGAAGGCCGTTGCACCAACCGTTGTTATTAAAAAAACAAACCTCAATACATGAAAATAAGAGACAAAACTAAGAGTTCGTTTGGTTGGACTGAATTGAATGGAATTGAAGGGATATGTGATTTGAATTTCATCACTTGTTGTGTTTGGTTGGCTATGAAAAAGAATTTGGAATTGAAATGAATTCCAACAAAATCTCACACTTGATATAATTCAAAATCCTTCCACGCTCCAAAGGATTTTGGAAAATTTGATAGGAATGTGTTATCTACTACCACCAATTGTCGCACCGACTACCACCCCCGCCACCACCCACCGCCTGCTGCCACCTGTCACCACAGCCCTCCACCACCTGTTGCCGCCTCCTGCCACCTGCTGCCACAACCTTCTGCCACCTGCCACCACCGTCTCCTACCACCTCTGCAACCAGTCGTCACCGCCTCCGCCACCAGCCGCCACTGTCTCCTGCCATCTACCGCCTCCACCTCCTGCCGTCACCAGCCATCACCGCCCCCGTCAACCTCCGCCACCGATTGCCACCACTGTTCGCCTCCGTCATGCATTCTAATTCCATAACAAATACAACCAAACACATTTTGCATTTTCAAATGAATCCTATAAATTCAAATTCCATTCCAATTTAAATTACATTTCCAACAAATTCCGCAAACCAAACGGCTCGAAGAGTCTAAGGTAATAACCTGAATACATGAAATGAAAATAAGAGACTAAAATGCAATTTAGTTAAAACAAATATAGAAGAAGATTTAGGGAAATTATAGTATTGTCAGGTATTCCGCGTTTCTTCGTGGAGTCATCTTTCTACTGTATCCCCAATTTATCCATCATCAAAAACCCTATTATTATAATTCTATTCTCAATTCATCTTCTTCTTCTGGCTTGCAGATCAGATCGTATCATCCATACGCATGATAAGCACTTGAAAGTTTCAGGTAATCGTCTTATATCCTTATGCATTGCTTTTTTCCCCAATGACTTTCATATTATAAGTCACCTGAATCAAGTCAGTTATTAGTATGTTCTTGTTTTGTATGCTTTTTCATCCGATTAAGGTTAATTTCGTGCTGCTTGGCTCTAATAGTTTTCTGATTCTTCAATGTATTTGCGCTAACAATCCCGTTTCATCTTGAATTTCCTTATAAGATCGAGATGGATGTTCGTCTTGTTTATATTGATCTGTCTTAACAAAATTCGATCTTAAACCTTTTGGAGAGATTTGTGAATTGATGTCATGTGATTTACAGTGACAGCTTCTCAAACTAAAAATGGTGAAGCTGACGATGATTGCACGTGTCACTGATGGTCTTCCATTAGCTGAGGGACTTGATGATGGTCGTGATATGCAGGATGCAGAGTTCTACAAACAGCAAGTTAAATCATTGTTCAAGAATCTTTCAAGAGGACAGAATGAAGCTTCAAGGATGTCTATTGAAACTGGCCCTTATGTTTTCCAGTATCCTACATTTGCCCTAAATTGTTTAATAACATGATTCCGTGTGTGTATTATCATAAACTGCCATCAGTGATAACTGATAAGCATACTATGAAGATTACAATTTAAGATTGAATTATGCATCCTGATTGACATACTATGTATATATTCTTTTTGATATATCCTATGTGGATAATGGATTAGTTTACTTAACTCAGTTATCAGCTATATTATTGAAGGGCGAGTGTGTTATTTAACAATGTGTGATCGTGCTTATCCAAAGAAACTCGCGTTCCAATATCTTGAAGATCTTAAGAATGAGTTTGAGCGCGGTTATGGGAATCAAATCGAAACCGCTGCAAGACCGTATGCTTTCATAAAATTTGGTGAGATATTACCTGTTCTTAATTTCAATTGTGTTTTTTTTTTAATGATGGTAATAAGTTTTTGTACTTAATTTCTATTCCTTTCATTTGTTGAATAGATACATTTATACAGAAGACAAAGAAATTGTATCAGGACACAAGAACTCAGAGGAACATTTCTAAGTTGAATGATGAACTTTATGAAGTTCATCAAATAATGACTCGTAATGTACAAGAAGTTCTTGGTGTTGGTGAAAAATTGGACCGTAAGTTTTCTTTATTCTTTATTTTTAATTCAAGTGGGGTTGGAAGTAGTATATTATGATAGTGGAAGCATTGCACCTTCAACCATGATGTTTAGTTTATGATTATATGTTATTAAATTATTGAGATAGAATGTCATTAATATGTTAAAAATGTATTGTTTTCCCATGTGACACCTGGAACGTATTGTCTAAAAACTACAACTTTTGAGGAAAGTCTTGCTATAAATTGAAATTGTTGAATTATAAAAATTATGCAGAGGTCAGTCAAATGTCAAGCCGCTTAACATCAGAGTCTCGCGTATATGCTGACAAAGCAAGAGATCTAAACCGTCAGGTTGGTTTGTGTTAATTATATTAAAATATTGATTTATTGTTTAAAATAATCAGCTTCATTGTTTTTTTTTTCCAGTATTTTAGGCTGCATTCTTTTCTTAAAAAAAAAATCTAACCTTGACAAAAAAAAGAGTGCTTAAATCAGTTGAAACATTATAAAGTTTGTTCAAAATTGTTTAAAAATTATCACTAAAATTTGTTTTCACTAATCTGCAGGCGTTGATCAAGAAATGGGCTCCTGTTGCAATTGTTCTTGGAGTTGTTATTCTACTATTTTGGGCCAGAAAGAAGATATATTGATTGATCATGGTTTCGTTGTTGCATACAAATATCATTCTCTTTCTCCTTTACAGAGTTTTAAGTTAATTAGCCCTGCACTTTAGTTACATTATCCATTTGCACCTTCAACTTGACAGTTTTGTTTATCTGCCTTTTACATATAAAAAAGGTTTAATCCACCACGAAGCATTCACAATCTTGAGAAACCTCACTTTTGTGTTGGTTTTTGCATGCCATTTATGTAATGTTAGTGAGTCTCTTTCAATTTGTCTTTAATCTGAGTATGAATATTATTACTGAGGAAAAAAGTTGCTTGTTCTAATTTAAACTTAAAATTTGCAACATTATTTAAAATATAAAATCTTATATATATATATAAATTATTCACTTGTTTAGGCTTTTGAGTTTAGTCAAGGTTGCAATGTGAGCAACTCTTGTTGACACTATAGTTGTTTTAGATATGTGATTACTTTATAAAATAAGAGAAGTTCTATGAAACATTATTAAACCCAACATAAAGACAGGTGGGCAAATTCATGACCAAACAAACTATATTGTATATAAAAAGATAGAGAATATATAAGTTACCCTGTAAAACTTCATATAACTATAAAGACATGCACAACATTTTTTAGAAACTGCAGTTTGAAGTAAGAGATAAACGGCCCGCTTTGAACACCGATTTACACACCCTGCAACTACATCAGGGTGATATCCAATTTCTATGGGCTCACAGGGTTTGGCTGGTGGGGACCCACCTGCTGATGTGATCGGTTAGATGACAAAACTACAGCCTGTAAATGCGATGTCGGTTCCTGTTTTATCAATTGAAACTGCTGCTGGTTCATATACCGGTTTTGGTTTTGGTTCTGGTTCTGGTTCTGGTTTGGGTTCGAGCGTGCAATAACATTTCTTTGCATGTGGTTCATGTCATTAGACCTGTTGATACCCGTACCAGAACCCAGCATTGAAACACCACTTGACCCTGATCCCGAACTAGATCCCAGGTTTATATGTCTAGGTAACCCACCAAAATTACTAAATTGCCCCTGAAGTCCACTTGTTTTACTTTGACCATCACCACGCATTCCTAATCCTTGAAACCTGACCATGATGTTATTATTACCGCCAATGTGATGCCCTGTGTCGCCAGCTCTCATAAGCATTCCCCTATGAATTTGATGTTTCTGTAAAAACTGATCTTGGATCTGTAACTCCCTACTATTATTATTATTATTATCATTATTATTATTATAGTAATTATTGATCCTGTGAGGGTGCATTGTTGCGTTTGAAGCCCCAAGAAATAATCCTGTGCTTTGAGGGTGCATGTTATGATGATGGTTAGATCCCAAATCAAAAGATGGTTCATAAATCGACTCGCGAGGGTCACTTTCCATAATTTGCTGAAGCCAATGGTTGAAGTCTTCAGTAGTTGTGTTAGGTTGACCATCCGTTGACTCAACCATGATGATTGGTTTTGGTTTGAGATGGTCACCTGCTAGATGATAATCATCATGTAACATCTGCATAAAAAATATATAAAATAATTGTTATTTATATATGTTGGAAAGTAAATGCCACCTTGTAACTGCAAAGTCATTAGAGGTGGCATGTGTGACTGATAAAGTAGCTAAAAGAAAGAAATGGGTTGAAATTTGAAGTGTTCCAAAGTGTGTTTAAGGCTTATAAAACTGTATTATGCTGAAATTGAATAATTATACAAGTAATATCATTTTTGTAATCATGTTTGATACACTACTCGTTTTGAATGAATTAAATTTGTTGAAAACGTAAGTGTTTCGGGTGTATTCATTCGGTTTATATATGTACATATAATGAATTTGATGACATACCAGAAGACAGAATTGTTCTGCAAGCAAGTCCGCCATATGCTGATTCATCAAGTCAAACCACAAGTCAGAATTATGTACATTATAGTTTTGGAATTCATTTCATGTGTAACCTTTTTATAATAT
Organism: Stevia rebaudiana; assembly: GCA_009936405.2. Lineage (NCBI taxonomy): Eukaryota > Viridiplantae > Streptophyta > Magnoliopsida > Asterales > Asteraceae > Stevia > Stevia rebaudiana. The sequence goes on along the minus strand of WOUH02000028.1, from coordinate 129,496 downwards.
TGAAATTCATATTCATATTCTTCTCATATTTACCTTTCAAAACATCATATTTCCTCATTCCATAGAATGTAAGATGACATAAAATATGTTACTTATAACAGTTTGTTCCATGAAAAAACAAAAGAACAACTTTACTACAAAGCAAAATGTTAATATTGTTATTTAAATGAAACAAGTTGCTGGAAGAACCTACCATTATTTTATGTACCAAGGAATGAGTAATATGATATTTTCGGTATGATATTATAGAACTTTGAGCTTTTAGAATACGAAAGTGCACCTAATTTTCAATGACAGATAGGGCTGTATTGTGTTCGTTCGTTTATTAAATGAACTAACATGAACAAGAAATCTCGTTCGTTTAGTTAAACGAACGTACATGAACATAGGTCACGTTCGTTCATTTGTGTTCGTGAATGTTTGGTAAGGTGTTCGTTTAAGTTCGTTTGTTTAAGTCATTCATTAAATGTGTTTATATCTTTAAATTTTTTATGTTTAGTGCATTATCTTAACTTTTTTATGTTTATAATTGTTTTTTCAAGTTGGCCAAAACATTTATGTTGATGATTTTTGTATAAAATGTTTTAACTTTTTATTTATGACAAGTGATTAATAAGTTTTATGTTTAAGATTAAGAATGTTGATTGTTATTTTCTAAAATACGGTATGTTCGTTTGCATTCGTGAACACATATAATCCTTAATGAACGAACAGGAACAGGTTGAATGCTAAACAATTTAACATGAACAAGGGCTTGTTCGTGTTCATTCGGTTCGTCTACAGTGACATATATATACATGAAATATGAAACAATTAAACTCACAGTATTTGGAAGTGTTGGAAGAAGTTGGTCTTGTTCTAAATAATCAACAGAATCCAGCTCCCCAAGATGCATTGCAACACTTCCATCAAATTGTCTTTCTGATAATATCAATCTAATGTGAAGCTTCGGAACCGCTTCAAACCCATTTTCTGAAACAAACAAATATAAACTTTCAAAACACATATATAATTACTAAAATTCCCATTTTTTTTTGGCTGACCTGTCGTTGGAAGTTCATTCTGCACAAAGTTTAAAACTCGGGTCTTGCATATATTGATGTTTCCACCTATAAGTGACATGGACAATGGCCTTTTGCATGTTTCATCGTTAAGATTTTCATTATCGTCGTCATTGAAAAGAACATGTTTCAGTTGTTCAGTAGAAAAAATAATAATTGGTTTGTATTCATCATTCTTCTTCTTTCGGCAGTTGAGTTTATACCTGAAATAGGAAGAACCAACAATTTAGTCTCTTAAAAGTCTTAAATTATATTCTGTATTTTCTAGCATATCAATCTTTCAAAAAACTTTCTTTTTTTTAAAACAAAAACTAACACTATAGTTTCTCTTTTTAAGTGCCAAACATTTATAGAAATATTCGCGTACACTCATTGCAGTTATTTTTCATTTCCGTTGCATAATAGAAGCTAAATTTTTATAAAACAATCATCACATATACAGTGAAAAGTATCAATAAAGCTGAGAAGGAAAGTCAAACCTTGAAGTCAACATTTTGATTTTGGAAAACCGATCATGCATGCTTTTATCAACAGGATTACTAGCAGTAACTAATGAACCAATCATATTACCAGAACTAGAAGAAGACTCTAATCCACTTATTGCATGTGTATTTTGCAGAGTGTTTGATTTCCAGTTTGCTGTCATTTGCGCTTGCTGCATTGACTTGTTGTTACCAAAAGTAAAACATCGGGTCTCACCAACTACAGGCACAGAACTGACACCTGCTTCAAGATTTGGGCTCATGTTGTTCCAGGGAGTTTTTTGGAAATTCACTCTTGTAAACTGTTTTGGGACCCTTTGATGCAACCGGTTGGACTCAAATTTATTAATTTTTTCAGTCTCAACTGGCTCTTTTTTTACATTATACTGATTTAAAATAGTATCATTAATTTGCTGAATTGTTAATGGCAGCTTTAATTGAGTATTTTGCATGCGGTATTTACGTGCATTAATGTTATCTATATGCTGATTACCATCAAGACCCACATGAGTTGACCTTTCTCTCTTATTTGAGTTGACCGTTGGTAACAACTGACAATGGTTTCCCCGTTTATCATTAACAGAAGGCGTAACATGATTTTGCATGTTTACTACATTTCTAGTACCAATTTGATGACATGTTTGATGAGAAACCGATGAAATGGTGGTAACTTGTGCATGGTTTTTGGGCCTTGTGGCTATCATATTGCTTTGACCAACTTTCTGGTCAACCAGATTCACAAAATTGGGTTGACCCGTTATCCATCTCACGTCTCCTACCCTCATATTTGAGTTTTCTGGTGGGTTGTTTTTGGGCCTGGTGGGTACCCTTTGACCAACATTCTGGTCAACCATATTTACCAAATAAGGTTGACCCGTTACTTTTTTCAAGTCTTTTACACTCAAAATAGAGTTTTCTGGTGTAGATACCTGCCTTAACCTCTTGAGACGTTTTCCACGAATATCGAGATTTAGCTGCGAGAAAGTTTTCGAGAAAAAAAAAAAAAAGATTTTACAAAGGAATAATAGTACTAATAATCGAGGGATAATGTAATGGGAGGTTATGTAAGTATACAAATGATTTCATTAAGGAATAATAACAATAATCATGGATTTATTTTTTTATGCTGGAATTTTGTTTTATTGTACTGCATTTTGTTTTTTTGTACTGTATTTTTGTTTTATTGTACTATATTTTTTTGTACTGGATTTTTGTTATTATGTTTTTTAGCAAAATTGTGTGTTTTAGTGGATTATCCCCTTGTAAAGTAGTTTCAATATATACATGACCTTAATGAAAAAAAGTTAGATACCTCGGTGGTTTCCACATACATTATACCCATAAACAATCAATATAATCAACTAATTTTTTTTAAAGGTTACCTTAATTGAAGTTGGCTCCTTACAAAGTCTGTCTAAGTTGGGAATCGGGTCAAGAAAAAGTTTTGGTTGTAGCGCATATAATATCCGTGATTCTGCTTCCTACAATCCAGTTTTATTAAATTTTAGATTTTTTCCATAAAATTCTGTCAAGAAGTTGAATCAATATCTCATACTTACAAGTAAATCACCATAATCCCATGTGTTATCAGCAATTAAATTGATATCCTTCACAACATTATCCAGTGACATCTTGAGAGATACTTTAGTAATAGAAGGAAAAGCAGCTGTAAATGAGTCATTAACTGCTGATTCAGAAGATTTGTTTCGGTAATCTCGCACCTGCAATAATTTACATTTACATATAATATTCAATTTCCTCCAATAATCATATATCTTTGCATCAATTTCAAACTCTAAAGTCATTTCTTTTCGGTTTTGATTTTATGATGACTCACCTCACATATAACTGTCCCATTGGTGTATTTACAATTTATATCATCCAAGAAATTGACAGGAAGATGACCACACTCAATTGCCTTCAAGTACAAAAAAAGTGGTTAATACAAGAACTGTAAAACAAAATCCTACTATAAACATCCGATAACAAGATAAATAGAGTTAAGCTTCATATTATTATTTATTAAAAACTTAAAATTTAAGAAAAGAAAAGAAAGAGAATTATACATTATCTCAAAAGGCAGTTGGTGAAAATCTTACAAAAACTTACCGTAATTAGACTTTCAGATCTCCTATCATATGGGCGCAAAAACTTTACGTCATCTTGTACAGCATTTTGATGCCCAACATTATCCTAAACACGCATACAAAAACAAGTAAGTGTGGAGTCAAATAACGCCATTTGTAGTTTTCAAAAAATTTGGAAGTTAACAAACCTCATAAGGGTTTACAATTGTATATCCATCCGGGAAGATGTTTAGAATGAAGGAAACTTCTTCTGATAAAACATAAAACTGATTTTTAGTTAAAGAAAATCCACTTCAAAGGAAGTAAACAAGTATTAGTGTCAAAATACCTGAATCGTCAGCAACATCGCAATCATCCTCGATGACGTCAACCTACACAGAAAACAGTATTTATATGGAAGTTAATATTACTCCATCTTATAACCATAAACATTTAAAGAATCTATGATTTGTACAGTTAAAAACTAAACTTTGATCATGACTTGCAATAATAACTTATTTATGGGAACTCGTGAATCAGTTTAGTAAGTTTTCGATTCCTCTTCATGCTCTCCAAATGATTCAACAAAAGATCATAACCATAAGCATATAAATGAAAAGGAAGTTGATGAAATTTATGCATCAAATTGTATTATTACAATCTATACAATCTCCTCACACGAAAGCACAAGGTGACATAAAATTAAAATATGCTAGAACTAGGGCTTTGGAGAAATCTATACGTCAAAACAATCAAATTGATAATGTATCCCTGTACCACCTAATTTTGGGCAAAAACCTCCATTTAAGAGAGTATGATTATACAATTTAAAACAAGCCGGTTACAATTCTAATCGGTACAATCGGACTTAAGAAGTAAAATCAGTTAATTTTAACAGGTACGTAAAACTATCTACCGGTCTTTTTCGAGCAATTGGGCATTGAATTTCTGGAAGTTGATCAGCAGGTGCGTCAACTTCATCGTTGTCAAGTTCTGGAGCAGAAGGTGGTTCGGGTTTGGGTTTGGGTCGATATCGGGAACCAGTCCTCGAAATTTTGAACGAAACGACCATGGTAATGATCGGTGAAAAAACTGTATGCGTCTGACTACCGATCGGAGTACCGTTTACGGATGAAATGATGGTGAAATCAATACGGGTGTCGGCAACTGCAGCAGCACCACCGTAGACGGCGGAGAGTTCGAGAAGAGTAAATGGGGATGGAGAATTTGTGCTCCGACGCAGCAAATGAGAGTAAATTTTGCAGCGGGGTTTGCTTGAATTGTGCATGCATTTGCTTCAACCTTCACCCATAAGTCTTTTCTTTGGTGGTGTTTATCATAATAAAACTAAAATATAAAATATTATATAATTTATGCTGAGATAGAATATGAGGCTCTTGCACATTTAATTTATAATTAAACTATAAATTGATTAGTATCTTCTTTAACTATATCATTTCATATATATTCAGTAAAAATATACAATCATAAACCTTGTAATTCAAATTTATTTTTGAATGAAGATATAAAGAAAAAAAAATATGAATCCAATTTTATATCAGTGATGTGAGAAAAGTAGTGGAAAATTATGTAAACTAACATAAATAACTTAGGAGAGAAGATTCAACTTAACTTTTATATTGATTTGATCAAAACGACCTAATTTTAAATGGTTTCGCAAGTAAGTAGCATGTGTAACAACTTCTTCTTTACTTTTTTTTTTTAATTTATAATCATTCTTACTTGAACTTTGAATAAGAAACATTTTTACTTTTTTTTTGTTACCGATATATAAACCTGTAATTATACGATTGATTAAAAAATAATATAAATATTAAATGAGTAAATATGGAGTTAATTAAAGTAAAAGATTTTTTAAATAACAAATTTATGACACATAACATAAACATTTACATATATTTGTTAGGTATCTACCTCTAATAAAGGAGTAAAAAAAATGTCATGTGGCATTCTCACAATTTTTCAATAATTATTTAATTATTTAAATTAAATTAAATAAAGTAACAATTTTAATTTTTTTATACTTCTTATTCAATTTTAAATTATAAGAGTTTTTTAATTATTTAAATTAACTAAATTAACAATTTGAATTCTTTATACTTCTTATTCTATTTTAAATTATAAAATATATTTAAATTTCAAAATCATTTAAATTTGTTATTATCTAATT
>WOUH02000028.1:112436-123596 GCA_009936405.2 Stevia rebaudiana | reverse complement strand
AACTTCACCGTTCTTGACCACCGATCAAAGAAAACAAGCCTACCGCTTATACCGTTTTCTTTTTCTTTGCTAGGCAAAACAAGATCTAAAGCCGCTTGCTTTAACAAATCTTTTTCCATTCGCCTACTGCAAATCAGATCTTCAATAGAACAATGTTCTTATTGATGGGATAGTTTCGGTCGCAATGCTCAAACAACTAAACTTGCGACTATGATTACTCTAAAACCAAAAACTTTGTGTGGTCTTCCACCGAAAAACCATTCGGTTATTTGCGTCACAACAAAAACAAAATAGGTTTCTAGAATTTAGTAACCAACAAACGATATGCTTTATCCATTGTTCTGATTTACGTGATGAGATCTTCAACTTTTTTTTTTATTTGAAAAGAAGTTCCCTTTTAACCACTTTCTTATTTTCTTGCACGACCTCTTATTTTGGTCTCCGGTCTTTGTTCTTCGCTCTCCGTACGAGCTTCACCGTGCTCTGATACCAATTGTTGGCCGAGACTGTTGATAGAAAAATAATACGAACACAAAAAACTCTCGTTGATTGATCAAACCTGATCAACTCTTGTATATAATTAAACCAGGACAATTACAATAACTCATTATACTCCTATTTATAACTAAACAATTGTAATCCTACTCAAACTATGAAACCAAATAAATAATTAAATAAACCTATCTATTAACAAATCAAACAAACTTTATAATTATATATCCTAACAACTTGATAATTATTAATAAATTACTTTATCTCTTTATATATCAAGATTATTATCTTCAAAAGAGAGTAAAACATTACGAATAAGTTTGCAATTAATTGTAAATCTAATAATATAGCATTAACAAACCTGATGCATGTAATCTTCGGCTGCTTACATTACATATGCAAAACTAAGTATGGGAAAATATATATTTGTGAACCTACATTCATACCAAATCACATAGATCCAACAAAAAAATGTCATTACATTTATGAGATCACAGGGTTAATCTATACTAAAAACCGATAATTAGTTAAATCCAAATCAGATAAGGATCAACAAACACATACAATATATGAGATTATTAGGATATGATGAACGCTTTACCTTGATCGATGTCTTCCTGAAAAACCCTAGAATCTCAATTCAATATTTCGGAAAATGTGCTGAATGATGATTATGCTGACGCCTTAAATTCATGTTGAATAGAAGATCAAAGATGCAGAATAGTTTAGCCTTTGATTCGAATAAAATGAAAACTTGAGATTTTCTTAACAAAATTGAGTGTGATATTGAAGAAGAAGAATAGGAAGAACGAATCAATTCAAGATTGAAGAAGATCGAATCAGTTCAAGATTTAAGAAGCGAAACCATTCAAAATTTAAAAGGATGACCAAATTTATTAAAAAAATCCTTAACATTTGAATCGGAAATTAGTATAAAATAGTTGTCTATCCATATTAAGTTGTGTAGATACAATAGTGAAGAAACAAGAAACTAATATATTGATTATAAAAGCTTTCTATTTCACTCAATTTGATATCACAATACAATCAATATCCAAATTCTAAGCGTTTACTATTCTCTGGGAATTCTGTCGACGTCCCTTTTCTCTATAAGTGAGTTCACTATTTATAGTTAGTTTTAGTGAGATCCATTAATGAGAAAGGCATATCAACAGTTGGGACTCATTGATGAGGGATGTATTTCAACAAAGGCATATCAACAGTTGGGACTCTTTGATGAGGGGTGCATCTCAACGGACCGGACGTATGTTACTTCCCGGGCCGCGGGTCGGTTCATTTTTAAGTTTTCCGGGTGGGTTTTATTTGTTTTACTTACTATCCTCTATAAATATGAATATTACGTGAGGGAGTATGAGAAGGATTTACCTTTGTGTCGCTCGGAAGTTTACCTTTATTCTTCTTCAATTTCGCCACTTCGGTTGGAGGTTGACCCATTTGCGTGGTCAAAGATTGGATCGCCTTATCCCGAATTTCATCTTTTTGTTGAGGAGCATCATCCAATTGGTTTCTCCTTTGCATTCTTGTTGCACTGTATTGAGAACATCCATGACTTCATTTCCACTCGAATTAGATAATCCTAATCCCCTGGTTGCTCTTTATCCCGTTGTTGATATTGTCTTTGGTAACCTTGATTTCCATATTGTTGACGAGGAACATAGTTTGCTTGAGGAGTCCCTTGAAAGTTCGGATTGGCTTGATTAGATGAATTACCATAACGAAAATTAGGGTGATTTGTCAACCCGGGGTGGTACGTGTTAGAATTCATGTTATAGTTTCTACCACCCCCTCCTTGACCCTGAAGTGCATTCACTTCCTCAACATGTTCATCGACACTTGGGCACGTATCAATTGAATGCCCCAACTCATTACAACTTGCAAACACATTGTACATTTGGTTGGTAGTTTGAACTCCTTCATTGTTTACTGCATGTACTTGCGGTCTTGTGGTAACATGTCTTGCTCTTCTTGAAGATTGTGCTTTCCTCTTTGATGTTACTGATATTTGTTCCAAGAATGCCCAATCGTCTTGTTCAAAATTAGCGCCAAATGTACTATTAGTAATAGACATCAAATCCCGGGCATCTTCTGTGGTCAACCCCTCATGAAATGCATTTAACAATTCCCATAAATCAATACCATGATGAGGACAATTTTTAATCATCATGATAAACCTTTCAAACGCTTCATGAAACATCCCACCTGATGTGGAACCAAACCGGAACCAAAATCCACCAATTCTTGGAAACGGAACCGAACCGTTACAGATGTTAATGGTTCGGTTACTTAACGGTTATTGTCCGTCGGTTCCTAAATGGTTCCAACAGAACCGGTAGCAAACATGTTTTAATATGCAGCAAAAAAATCTGACCGAGTTTGACCGACCCACACATGTTCCAATAACAAAAATTCAACCAAGATTCAACAAAGTTCAACCATAATCCAACTAAGATTTACCAAAAATTCACCTAAAAATTAAATCAAAATTCATCCGAAATTCAATCAAAATTTAACCAAAACCATACAAATCATTGGTCTGGTTGATTTTTTTTATTAATGCGAATTTGGGCCTTTTTTTAAGGTGATCCGTTTACTAAGATATAATTGCTAATTAGTATCCATATAAATTAACGGTTCCTAACGATTCTTTCAAAATAACCGGAACCAAAAATCCCCATATTGTAGAACCGGAACCGAACCGTAACTTACGAATTCGGTTCGGTTCCACAATAACGGTTCGGTCCCTCGGTTCCTAACGGTTCGAAACCGCGAACTGCTCACCCCTAGTTTTGGGCAAAAGCTAATGAAAATAGAAACCTAAGGGGCGATTTTGGCAGTTTACTCAATTAATAAATAATCTTTACCAAATAAGAGAGATATATACTGTACAATGATGGAAGCTTCATTCATATATACGGTTCAAATTTACACGAAGAGAAAAAAGACATTTACAAGCAAAAAAAGTCATGATAACGATCGAACTTGTTTTTCCTCTTTGTGAAACTTCAAGCAGCAACGGCCCATTGATCTACGACTTCAGAAGCATCTCATCTTATTGATAAATTACACGCCACCTCGATCATATTATACTATATTTATACATATATCACGGGCTACAAGCAATATTATACATATATACATATATCGGATATATATTTCACATATATTATATGATTTATATACAAATCAAGATGTTACTCTTGAAAAGGCTTTTTTCATTTCGTAGATCTTCATTCAACGATCGAGAGAAGTCAAAACGATCCTAAAATGTAGAAAAATTAACATTTTATAAATCAACACTCAATTGTAACAATAGGTTGCCAATATTATTCATTTGAAGTTGAAATGATTACTTAAGAGAATTATATGTCAAGTGTTTCATAAATATATCACTTAAATAATCATAAGAAGCTAGTTTTACTATTACTCTTAGACCATCCGTAGTGGTGAAAGTGTATGGACGTGATGCTGATGTGGCCACCTCATCACGCCTGGAACACCATTACGGTGGGGCGTGATGGGAGGCGTGGTGCAGACCACGCCGTGGGGAGGTTGAGGTGAGTTTTTTTATTTTGTAACCAATCAGAATATACCACATCACCCTCCTATTTTTTACCCATCTCTCTCACCTCCACTCACTCATTACACTATTTTCCATCATCCACTTTTTCTTCTGTGTGGCACTGACATGTCATCAGTCACACCTCCTCTCCACTACACATACTCTTAAATCTTGTTTTCAGAAAAAATATTCAAAATTAATTTCACTCTGCTACAAACCAATTTATATTTTTTGAACGGCAAAAACAAACTTTTATAGAGTACCCAAAACAATTTTATCCGCCACTAGCAAGACTCTAGAGACCAGAGCCAAACCCGGTGCACGAGACTAATCAGGTTTAATATTTTTTTTAAAATGCAATACATACGAAATAATATATATACAAAATAAGAGAATATGGAAAGAGTATGAACCAATCATAACCGGTAGGGCTTTTGGGCCGCCGGAGGTTGGCATCGGCAGTGGAGTTCCTCCGTGTCAGTTTCTTCATATCCCCGCCGGGTGATGCTGCTGAATACCATTTCCAAATAAACATAAATAAATTCTCTTTACCGGTTTAAACCTATGTGAAGTTTAGCTTATTGGCTCGTTTCTTTGTTTGACATGTTTAAATTACAACAAACTTATATGAGAAGAATATTCTTTGACATTACGGTGTTACACGTGTGATAAAGTATTACTTTTCGTTTTTAAAAGAGTAAATTCTTAAAATGGTCCCTATCATTTACCTTCTTTATCAAGTACCAAGAGGCCATTTTGACAAGTTTTTACAACGTTAGGGATCAAAAGGTTGTATCTTCTGATTTTTGTATTGAACTTGATAATCATCGGGGATGATTCTGGTAATTTACTCTTTTTATAAATATGTGATAATATCAAAAAATCTAAAATAAAAAACAGGCCGGCTTGACGAGCCTGTTAAATTAAACCAATAAAACCGAGCTAGATCTTTTAACTCGGAACCAAATCGGCTCAAATGTAATGGGTTGTTACCAGAGAAAGGTGAACCGACAGAGCTGGAACCTGTCGGAGAAGAGGGGGTAGAACCGGAACTCGACAGGCTGTTGGTTCTGAGAATTGTGATGCTCCGGGAAATGGGGGTGCTATCTCCAGCCTGACTTCCTGTGGGAGGATCACTGGAACGGGAGAAGAGAGAGTTATACCGGCGAAACTTGCCGGAATCAGAGGTAGGGCCGGCGAGGGCTTCATCCCAGAGGTTACGAAAGAAACCCATGATTCTTATCTGTTAATTAACTATCTAATTAAAAAAAGAAGTGGTGATTTGTTTTGTTGATGATTTCGTTTCTTTCCTGTAACAACCGGAATTAGGTGGTTTATGAAAAAGTTGCGACTGTTACGAATAGAAGGAGAAGCGTTTATTAAACAAAAATGAAAATAAGAGAAGTAGCTAGTTTTACGGGAGTTTATATAGATCGGGATATGAAATTGGATGGCTTCAATTTAAGGTTTCTGTTAGATTTCGTTTGGTACGTAGCTGATTTCGGATGAATCCCATGCTGTGCTAGTTGTCGTTCTTTTGAGTACACACGTGGAGAGCCTGCTGAGTCATATGCCACCTCAGTTAGCCCAATAAGCTAGCCTCGTTTTACTTACTGAGCTCGATCGTAGAATCAATTATTTGTAGCCCCAATAACTACGGAAAAGGAAGAAGGAAATTACGAATGTATATTTTTAAGAAGAGTTTATTTATTTATTTATTTTTTTTTTTTTTTTGAGTAAATTGCCGTTTTGCGTCCCTAGGTTCCTGGATAGTATCCATTTGGGTACGAAGGTTTCATTTTCATTCATTAGCACTCTGTAGTATGCACTTTTTATCCGTTTGAGTCTTTTTTGACTAACATGGTTAGATTTTTCTGTTAACTTTTTTAAGAAGACTAAAATGCCCTCAAAGACTCAAATGGTTATTTAAATTTAATCCATTTTAATTATAATAATTAATAAACTTTAGTAAATCATAACTTATTTATTTTTAATCCATTTCCAACTCACTTTATATCAAAATTCATCATTTTTTATTTCTGATTTAATAAAAATATTAAACTTAATTTTTATTTAAGTTTGTAAATAAGTTATTTTAATCTTTAAACTTATAAAAATTAAATAAACATTATTTTAAGACTTGAAACGTTAGGGACGAAAATTGTTAAGACTTGGAATGTTATGGATAAAAACTGTTAAGAGTTGAAACGTTAGTGACAGTTTCTTTTAAGACCGTACCGAAACTATTAAGCATTACAAACCTAGAGGATGAAAAATACAGTTTACTCTTTTAAATGTATATATAAGATAAAAATTTAATTAGACAATAACAAATTGAATTAATTTTGAAATTTAAATTTATTTTAGAAATTAAAATAAATTAAAAAATATGTAAAAATAATAAAAAAAATATGGTGTTCTCATATGGTATTATTTGGAAACATTATCACAGTGGGATATTTGTTACGACTTATTCTCTGTTTTAAACTAAAATAGTTGTTCATTATTTGATTTTACTAAGATGTAATTTACTTTTTATTGAAATTAGTTTGAACACGCATCTACAAACCTACATCCACATCCAAAGTTAGTGTTATAACTACCGGCCTAGTGACCGGTTAATAAGTCCACCGTGATTTTCATAAATCCAAGCCATTAATCGGTAATTGGTTAGAGTCAGTCAAAGGAGCTCCAAATGGGTCTAGATAGGACCCAAATTGAAAGAACGAGGACGAAAACAAAAAAAGAACGTATCTTCAATTTAAATATATCTTCAGACGGAGTTTGTGGATACGCTTGCTATGGCGATATTATGGTGGTAGTTGTGGGGCTGCACAATGACTAGACTAAATGGTTGTGGGATGTGTGACGACTGTAAAACGGGCTAGTCAATGTTTCATCTAAGCTCATTTTAATGTTCTGTTATCGCTTTAAATTAAAATAAAGTGTATATTAAATAAATGTAAGGTTTGTCTCTGTTCCCGACCCTACTATTATAGTAGGATTTCACTGGGTATGTTTGTTGTTGTATTTTAAATAATAAAATGCATCTGAACTCTCTGGGTAGTATTGTGTTGATGTGGTTGCACGTTTCTTAATAGTTAGCTTCTTGCTGGCTATTCTTTTAATAAATAAATTTCATTGCTGTTGTGCAAAAAAAATCTAAAACTTTTGACTGTTACCAACCCAACTCATGTTGAACCCATGGAGTGGTTGAAGAATCAATCAGAAGAATAAATGCCTAACAATTGCCATTGGTGCTGTAAGCATTATTTTTATGGATCTATGGACGGTATATAACCTACAAAAACGTCTTAACATTATGACAAATACTCATAGGTAGTTTACTTTTTGGCACGACTCTTAACAATTTTGGCTATATGGTTTTTCCCCCAGTTAGTAATATTCAATTGGAAAACCGGATGAATCTTGTTTTTACACATTTATTCATATGTTAAATTCATTTTATTTAAGTCCCACTATGAATAAGGCCTGACTAGATGTAATAGTTTAAGCTTTCAATAGTATATTAATTTTCATCCAAGGTACATTATTCCTTTTTTTTTTATTATTATTTTTTATTTCTCCTTACGCTAGGAGCCAAGACAATACAAGACTTTTGGAGTTTTGGCCTTTGGGTTAACATCCCTGCTGATCTCATCGGACAAAATACATTGCTTCAACCTTTTTGCTGATAAACAGCTGTCACCTCTTTTTCTATTTTTCTAAATACCATTGTTTTGGCTTCATGTGACCAAAAATAGATATTGACATATTTACGATTGAAAACAATATACAATACCATCCATAAACACACGTTTGAACATTATTTTGTTACCCTTAAAAAACCATTAGCAAGAAATCACCAATACTACACATTGCATTAAAGGAAAGTAGCAAAAACAACCATTTTTGTTGCCATTTATTTTGGTCATTACATGAAAAATCCATGATTTGCTCGAATCGATTTTCCCTTTTTAGAAGACGTTCTTCTGGTGCTTCTTCCTCGGCTCCTTTCCTCGTATCGTCCAGGTGGCAGTCTGCCTGTCTTCAAAATTTAAACACCCAAAAACAACAATGCTTGTTTGTTAGATTAGGTAAACATCTTTTTCTCAAGTTAAAAAATAATAATAATAATAATAATAATTTGGAGTACCAACCCCTATGCAAAATCCTTGGAGATCATCTTCAACCTTGGTGTTTGACATCTCCGAGGAACCTCGTTTGTGGGAAACCGAGCTTTCACCACAACTTGAAAACAAAGACGAATAAGAAGTCGAGCTTCCTGTTTGAGAAGACGAACTAAGTGATTCAATGTCACTTTGAAACATTTCCTCAAACAAATCTTTAAGTTCCTCAAAAGACTCAGCCCCATTTTCCTGTTAAAACCAAAATTATTTATATTTTGTTAAATTGCTAATCAAGATTAATAAAAGCAACTTCTTTTGATGTCTACAGGGTCTATTAGAAGATTCTGGTTTCACTTATCTTAGATGGACCACAAAATGTTCATTGTGACAAAAGTTGATATAAATAGATTTGAGTTTGACATCTACAAGGCTTTAATGGCTAAAAGGCACACAATGCCCACTTGCATTGAAAGCAGAAACTAGAAGTAAATAACTACCACATTAAACAAGCATCCAATCAACAACTTGGAGTTGTGGACCACTTAATTTGAATCGCATCTTTCGTCACGCAAAGGGTGGGTTTTTATCTAAAGTTTAACTGTCTACACATAAAGGTTTGTGCGCCAACTTGAACTTTACAGCCACCGACACAATTGGCATCCCTAAAGTCACGAGAACCACCATCGGTTGTCTTTCATCTTTTTTTCTTTCATAAACCATATTTCTAGTCATTTCATTTAATGCAAGTATGAATTCTACTAAATGGATTAAAAGCTTATTATTCATTATATACAATCACAAAAAAATGAAAGTTTTGTTACAATTTGGTCAATAAAACAATAATGACAACATGTATAAATGTAGGGTATAGATAATTATCACAAGCAAGAATGCATTTTCAACATGATATGAAATTTTAACAACTAAAGCATTGAAAAGAATTATTTTCCATTTTCCAACAATGACATGTATGCATATGTGAATATCAAATGTGTAAATTGATCCATTTGTGAACAAAAAACTTACAGCGGGCTTGTTTTGACTCATCATTTCTGCCATTTCACTCAAGAAATCAGCCATCCCCTGATTCAAGTTCCATTCATCGATAAAGTTCAATAAACAACATTTTTTAATCTAATATCAAGATATTTAAGTAAATAACACAGCTTTACAGGGAAGCTTCTTGAGTTGACTTCAAATTGAAAATGTTGTTTGCTTGTTTCCATTAAACAATTCTTTCTTTTTCTACGGTTTTAAAACCCTTTGTGATTTAAAAGTTTAAAGTAACATTATGGTACCCAATTAGAAAAAAATGGAGATCTGGTATGAAATACTTTTAATTAGAAACTTACATTTTCGTCATCATCACTGTCATAAACTCCTACATCGTACAGGAATCTTTTGTTCTCGTTTGAAAGTACTATTAAACAGAAAATTAAATATAAATCAGCCAATAACCTATCAGAAACCATAAAAAAAAAACTTCAAAAGAATCAATCTTTTTCAAGATCAAAGATCTGTAAACAATACCCACTACAATTACATCCAATATGTAAAAATTGAAAATTAATCTATGAAATCAAACATACGAATTACCAGAATACGCTTCTTGTATCGCCTGAAACTTCTTTTTTGCCTCTTCAACGTGATTCGAATT
The DNA here is from genome assembly GCA_009936405.2 of Stevia rebaudiana. Taxonomy (NCBI): domain Eukaryota; kingdom Viridiplantae; phylum Streptophyta; class Magnoliopsida; order Asterales; family Asteraceae; genus Stevia; species Stevia rebaudiana. The sequence goes on along the minus strand of WOUH02000028.1, from coordinate 113,737 downwards.
ACCAAAGGCAGAGCAACGATCTGGATGCCATCTCTAAATTCACACAGAAGAAATAATAATCAGATATAGCGACTTTACAATATAGGATCAGACGCGAATTAACTAAACGAAACAGCTTGTGTTAGAACAATGATCAAAGATATCTACTTTTTTTTAATATGGAATCAATATCTAAAAGAGACTGCTGATTTTAAAATGCGGGAATATGTTAAGATCATTATTGATTACCAGTGCAAGCTTCTTATACGCATTCTTGAGCTCTGCTTCAGTGCACCCTTTTTCCAATCCCAAAATTTTATAAAAATCGGTGCTTTCTTTACCCATTTTTCAAATTCCCAACAACAGATAAATTAAAAAAAGTTAGCTATGAAATCAATTGCTTGTTTTTTGTCGACGAATTGTGAAGAAAACCCCCAAATCGGGAAATGGATTTCTTGAAAAAAGAGGGGTTTTTGCTAAATGGCGCCACACATGTTGACCGAGTAAAACACGGCAACCATGAAAAGTTTATGTTTATGTTTATGTAGGGATAGAGAACCCACCACCCATGAATATGATGATAAATATGCTGAATGCCGCAAGAACAGTCGAGAAAGCAAGTATGAATTTAATATATGTTTAGTTGCAGAAGATTGTAAAAAAGACATCAACTGTTGTAAACAACTGTTGGATCATAATAGATCAACGGTGGGCGTTGAATCAGGGGTATAGATATTTGTGAGAGAGAGGTGGGTGGGGCCCACACGTCTCCAGAAACTTCGGTTCTCATTTGCCCTTTTTCACAAAGAATCATGCTGTAAATTCCTAGGTTGATAGAGACTAAGATCCCCAACTACAACCCTATATTTTTAACTAACGGTGGAAGGAGTGGTTGTGGCTTAGGCAAAAGTACCCTTAAATATACCCAATTATATTATGCCACATTAAACCTTCTAACTATCCTGAAAAGTACCCTAAAGTAGTGGCAATGGTACCCTAGAAACTAAACTATCCTCCCACTTTCCTTTTTTTTTTAATTACAAATAAAAAGACATTAATAAAACCAATTATTTTAATTAATTGAACAACAAACTTACATTAAAAATACGAAAAAATAAAAACGTAAAATCAAAATAAAATTAAATTAAAAACGAAAAAAATACATCTAATCTTCCGCGTTATCTTCCGGGTTCAAATCCAGCATGTTTCTCGATACATGCTCCGTGAGATCAAATTTAAGTTTAAGATGTAACTCGGCGTTTTGTATCTCCGCAAGCACGTTATCATTAAGCACAGGTTCCACCGGAGGATCTCGTATGTAG